>CM059286.1:6648495-6668495 GCA_030347295.1 Setipinna tenuifilis
AATTCGCTGTCTTTCGTTCACCTAGCTTCTGTCCACTGTCCACTCAATGGATGTGAGCGTGCCATACATGGCTCTGGGTGGGGCTTACGACCTAGTGACGTAGATAGGTTTAGCCTGCTCTGATCCGCTCGTTTTGGTTAGCTTGACCCTTCAATGACCAGTAAAACCATGAGGATCGAATTTTTACGTCTTGGAATGCTGCGTGCATATACTGCTTGTTGTGACCCACCACATTGTAAATAGAGCTACTAAAAGTGGTTTTTGACGGAAGAACCCCTTTAAATGTATCAGGCATGTCAGTGTGGACGCAAACTGTCAAGCTACCTGCAGCAAAGGAGTTTGTTTTAAAAGTAACTGAGATCAAGCTAAAGCACTAGCACTAAGTCAGTGGTTCTTAACCTTGGTTCGATCGAACCCTAGGGGTTCGGTGAGTCGGTCTCAGGGGTTCGGTGGAGCCTCCGCTGCAGAGGTCAAGATACACATGACATCATTTTGTGCACCAGTAAAAAAATCATATTTTATTTTTTACTAAAGAAGGGTTCGGTGAATGAGCATATGAAACTGGTGGGGTTCGGTACCTCCAACAAGGTTAAGAACCACTGCACTAAGTATTTACCTCAGCCCCCTGCTGGTTCCCATCCCTCCAGACCTCTTTGCCCTTTACACATGTTCTTTTTCTAACCCTATAACTCAAAATATGAGTCTGTGATTTTGACATAATCTGTTTCTTTAAACGTACGACTCAAGACGCCAGGAGTCTTGCTGTTCCTGGTACTAGAGCAAGCAGCTAGATTACATCTTGTTTTGCTGAGCATTAAAAGTGTCAGCGGATGGCGGTGGCTGCTTTTATATGCCGTTATTAATGATTCCGAGCTGTCTACCCTGAGTGTATGTCTAATTAAAATACCCAGCATTTTGCAGCAACAAAAATGAATCAGGGAGATGGCAAGTGATCACCACAAATAATCTGGTCATTTTCATAGCCACAAGAGGAATCGTCTGAGAAGGGTCGCACCCATCTGTATTCTTATGGTGTGTTGTGAACTCACTCAGTAATTATTATGGGATGTTGTTAAACCTACTGTCTCTGTAGCAGTAATAATATTCACTATCTTGTTCATTTAAGCCTTTCCTCTGAACACTGTCTACATGTTCTCTTTTATAATAACAGTACTAATGCCAATAACTGCTACTACCACCACTACTACCTGTAGTAGTTGTAATAATAATAATAATAACAATAATAATAAGAAGAAGAAGAATAATTTAAAAGTTACAATTTGGAATTAAGATAGCAGGCTTTCAAAAAAAAAATTATTTTCACAACACTACGCCATCCTGTGCAACCAAGCCTCGGTTGGATGACACTTCATGTATCTGTTCTGTGTAATATGTAGGGCGGTTAATTGACCTTCATGGGTCCACTCAGCCTCTCATTTTCCTCCTGACCTCTGCCGGTATAGCCTCTCTGTGACCACAACAATGTCGCCCTCCTCCTCCTCCTCCATTTTAACCTGATGAATTATGGCTGAGGATAATTAACACTTATACTTGCACTTTTCACTTCTCCACTCCATTGGGCACGTCATTCCCCGCGCCTCTTTATTGTTTGCTTATCTACGGGCTTTGTCAGATCAACATATTGCTACCGAGTAACTAGCTGTCATAGCTATCAAAGCATAAATCACAATGAAGGCTTTGTTGTTGCCATAGGCTTCGCTTTGTTTTTTAAAAGAGGTAACATTTGACTGCTCACTTCTGTATTTGTGTGACTACAGTGACATGACTATGGTGACATTTCTTTAGGCTGTTGTTATTTGATTAGCGCTAAGGTTTCATGCTTTTGTGTGGCAAGATTCACATCTCTCTCTCTCTCGCTCTCTCTCTCACACTGTCTCTCTCTCCTTCACTCTCTCTTTCTCTCTCTCTCTGTCTTCGTGTCCTCTTTCTATTTCACAACTTTCCCCTCTGAGGTGCTGAGATGCTGTGGTGACCACTGGAGAGGAACCTATCAGATTATCTCCAATCAGGTGCCTCAGGTCTGGGGTGGGGGTGGGGCAAGGGGAGGGTGGGCGTTGGGGAAAGATGGAGGGGGGGGGGGTTGCAGCATCTCTCCCATGGTTGCACATAGACCTCTCTAATGCCTCCCCTGCTAATGACTGCGAAAAATGCAAATAACCCTCCCCCCTGTAAAAGTTGACATTGTCTCCAGTGATAAATTTTCTGCTGAGGTAAGAGACAATTTAGTGCAGAATTACAAGCAGGCTCTTTGTCACTCTTCGGTACCATTTACATCCTTAATTAGCTGTAATTCCACTGTTCCCATTAGGGAGAGGTGGCCAAAAGCTGGAGAAAAGACGGGGGTGAGATCACTACTGAGACAATAAAACTGAAGGGGAAAAAAAGTAACAGAAAAAGGGAGAGAGAGGGGCTGAGTGCCTGGTACTGCTGGTTTCCTGGGGATGATACAGCGCCGTCAGCTGGTGGGTTATGTATGGTTCCACGAAGCCATGGTCGAACTAATAGGAGCTAATATTGATTAGCATCGCGAGGAAATGAGCACTGCACTTTGTCTTTTTCTGTGTCAGAGATCAGAATTTGACCGAAGAAGTTAACATGATTAACATGAGATGGTGTGTTTGTGTGTGTGTGTGCATGCGTGCATGCTGTCAGCATGTGCGTGTGTCTGTGTGTGCATGTATGTGTGTGAGAGAGAGAGGAAGATAGAGAGAAAGAGAGTTTGTGTGTGTGTGTGTGTGTGTGTGCCTGTGCATGCATGCGTGCATGTTTGTGTGTGTATACTGTATATGTGTGGGGTGTGTGTGTGTGTCTTTAACACTTCAGTGAATTTTACAGGTTGTTTTTAAGAGAGATATACTAGGCCACGGTTTTGTGAATGACATGTTCAAACTTGTCAGAAAGCACGAGTCATTTCCTCTCTCTCACACACACAAACACACACAAACTCAAGGGTCAAGAATCATGATAGCAATGATGTTCCTGCCATGGCCAGAAAAAACTTTGTTTTCAGGCCCTGAGACATATATAAATCCTGTGAAGGAATGCTGCACATTACACGGAATTCTAGCTTTTTTCTCGTTGTTGTAGAATAACTTTGGAACACAGCACTGTGCCTCTAAAGAAAGAATGCATGCTATGTTTTGGGGTTCAAAGTTCAACCATCACGTGTCCTTCTCTCACTTATTAACTCCCACAGTTGGTCCCTGCAGGTTGTATTCAGACAAAGCATCTCATGCCAGGGGTGCTGTGGTGCAGTTGGCTAAGGAACCCATAACGTATCTCCGGGGACCGGGGTTCAAGTTTAAATCAGGGTTATTTCCTGCTGTATCTCTCTCTCTCCCACTCATTTCCTGTCTCTCTCAACTTTCCTATCGAATGAAAGGTAAAAAAGACAAACAAAATCTAGAAAAACATATCTTGCCTGTCACCACTGCTCAAGTAAACTGCGTACAGAACTCAAATATTAAAACTGTAGTATAAATGCTTCCAATAAAATAATTTAACCAAAATGTATTACAGTGTCTGGCAGCCATTTAACTTTGCCAAGACTCTGCCCAGAGCGAATAAAGTAAGTGCTCATTTACAAGTTGGACCTCAACTTCTTGCCCAACTTTCGGGAGAGTTGTAAGCGAAGTAGACCAATTTTAGCCAGTGGCCATGTTAAAGGCCGACTGGAAAAGGCAACAAACTGCTTCAACAATTTTCTACCAATACTTCTGGCAGTCAGCTGTGATGAGATAAAGGCCTATAGTGACTTGTTTCTGTCTTCATGATGCCAATAGTGATTAAAAAGAAACTTCGCTTTGTCACAGGCAGTTTGTTTGACCTCCTCTCACACCCCTGGTCAGACTGCCCTGTTCTCCTGTTGACCAGAGTAATAGCTGACCACTCCTGTAATGTGGAGTTCTGATTGTCCCTGATGAGTCAGAGAATGATCTTGTTGAGAGAGAGACAGAGAGAAACAGAGACAGAGACAGAGAGAGACAGCGATACAGAGAAACAGAGAGAGAAAGAGAGAGAGAGAGAAACAGAGAGACAGAGAGAGAGAGAGAGAGAGAGAGAGAGAGAGAGAGAGAGAGAGAGAGAGAAACACAGAGACAGAGAGAGAGAGAGAGGTTGGTTTTGCTCCAGGGGTTATTGTTACGGGTGTCTAATTGATTCGGTAAATAATCACGTGAAAAAACTTGCTTGTGTTTCATCTTGACAGCGGGCACAGCTTTTGAAGAAAAACTTTCCCTGGTCGCAGAATGATATTTGTATTGTCGTGGAGTTAGCAATGACATGTTGCCATGCTGTTTCTGAGGCAGATACCCTGTTTTTTCATTAATATAACACAGGTGTAGTGGGCTGGACCCCCTGGTGCTTCAAACAGCAATGTGTGAATCATCCATTGAAAACACAATAATATCGACCATCCATCACAACAGATATTTTGGAAATGATAGTTTAATGTACCTTCTTAACTACATATACCCTTATGTGATTCTCTCACAGAGAGTCTTTATTTCTTTATTTATGTTTGCTAGCTGTGTGAAAAACAGAGAAGCAGGTGGTGAGAAGGGGACAGGGGAGACAAAGCCATTGTGGTTTTTTCCTTGTCATTAAGTCGTGGCGGGGAGATGATGTGGAAGCTGTGTGTGTGTGTGTGTGTGTGTGTGTGTGTGTGTGTGTGTGTGTGTGTGTGTGTGTGTATGTGTGGGAGAGTATTTATGGGAAAGTATTTATGGCCATCCTGTGCTTGTAGCCACAGTAATGGAAGCACATAGGACAAAGGCAGATATCCTAGCGCTAACAAAGGCCTACTTTAACAGTTGGGATAAATATGCCCAGTGTTTAATTAAACCATTTAAACTGTGACTTTTGCTTATGAAGCTCAATAAGGCTGTTACAGTAAGACGTGGCCTGTCTTTGCTTGAATGTGTGGACATGTTATAAAATATGTTTTTTTTTTCAATGTATTGTTGTGTAATTAAAATGTCTGGTTCATGCTGGTTATGCTGAATGCAGATAAAATGGATTTTTTACATTTCATCTTGACAATGCATAACTGAGCTCCCTCACTGAATACGGAGTGACACAAAATGTGTAGAAATTAATCTTACAAGTGATAACCATGCAATATCTTTCCTGTCTGTCAAAAGATAGAGAAAAAAGAGCAGAGAAGCAGAGGCTATAGTGCAAGCATTATTAATCATGAAAGACCCAAAAATGAGCCCCAATTATAATGAAGACAAGGATCATGTTGGAGAATAACCTACAATGGCAGGGCCTGCTATTGGAAAAACACATTTTCTGGTAATGGTGTCTTAAATCAACTGATGTAATACACTGTTCAAATATGTAAAAAAGCACAAACAATAGACAAACAATATTTTACGAAACAAACAAACAAAATGCTTTAGACAGACAGGCAGACAGATTTAAAAATGAGTTCTCCCTTTCCTTCTTTCTGCATACATAGAGAGGAGTATAATGTTTGTAATGCATTTGTCTGGTGTTAATGATATCTGCAGTGTTATACTCATGTGGTCTATCATTCCAGTCCTCCATAGTATCCAACTGAACCCTCTGGCCACCCCTGGGTGTGGTGGAAGAAAAGACCTTCCCCTTCCCCTGTGTTACATATAACAACACTCCTTAAGTTTTATTGTCCACACCACTAGTGTTAAACGTCCAACATGCTTTTTTTGCATGCGTATAGGCTGAGGGATTTTCACTCTCAGACGCACAATATGGCTCTCACTTTGCCCTCGCCGAGTGAGAAGTAGATTAACATCTCCGAGGCACAGACGTTGACCCCCCCAGACACCCAGTAGCCAGCAACATGTGGTCCATCAGCCGCCCTTAATCTCCTCAAGCCCTGCAGTGCAGAAAAAAGCGAAGGGGGAAGAAGTGCATCCTTGGGCACTTTGTTTATGCGCCTGTCTGTCTGTCTGTCTGTGCGACAAGTTCTTTTTGTGTGTCCTCCACTTTTGTTTTTGTTTTTCATGGTACTTAACACTGACATTGAATGCCATGTGTGTTTATCTATCTCAGCCTAGACTAATCTGTTTGAATTACTGCAGGAATTTGCAAGTAGTCCCATTATGTATTAGAAAAGCAATTATCACTTCATTAAATGTCTTAGGTGTTAATGCATAGCACAAGACTAAGCCATCTGTTGAATTATTTTCCACAACCCCCCATCCCACCCCCCCTTTTTGATGCCATCCACATTTTTAACCAATTAGGAAGCTCTACTTGGTAATTTAACTTTGAAAATGGGATGTCTTCGGTTACTGGTCTAATAATAGCGATGCATATGGCGAGTGTTTGGAAACTGGTAATGAGAGAGATGGCCCCCCTCAATTTGTCTTTGAGATCGGAGGGAAGGCAGATTGGAGCCTGAGGACTCAATTCACCTGAGCATATGTCGGAATCAGGAGGTTCACAATGTGGTGGCAGATTTGATCCCAAACTTTGTGCCCTATTTCTTTGGGGTATAAAGAAGGAAAGCAATCTCTGTTTAAACACTGACAAAATGCACTCTGCATCAACACACTGAGCAAAAAATAGCATCTTATATGAAGTCCTTTGAAGTGAAGTGATGAGGTAGTTCTGGTGTGGATGGATGTAAAGTGCATGAATTGCAAATATCCATGTGAAAAAAAGTGAGCATGTATTTCAGAAGGGAAACCTCTTCCATTAGTTACTCATCTATCAATGACATGTTTCTGAAGTATTGGAGAAACAAATTTCTTTTGCTTAATTTGTAGACACTCGCACATTCGGAGATTAATGACACAAGGGCACTGCATGTCATTGCATTGAATCACATATTTACTTTAAAAAAAATCAATCAAGGCCATAATTGAGCTGCACCATGAGTTTTCCAGGTCCACATTCCACGCTGAGGTAATCAGAAGAGTGAGTGCCTTGAAATAGGTGGTATCAACTAATCCTTAGAATCCAAAAAAATCTGAACTGCGAGCTTCAGACAGATATATGTGTCTGCGGGAGTGTCATCATTCTGATGTTATCATCTCTAAGTACCCTCAAACTGAGCAGTACACATGAAAATGAATCCCCAGAAGTACATCATGTCATCTGCAGACATTAGTCTTGATAAACCCACAGTCCCAGTTTTTCAGGATTGCGAAGGATTTAGACAAAGATTCCATATTTCACTCAGCCTGTAATTACCTTTGTGCCAGTATTTTATTGGGTGTCATTTTTTTCATTCATCCTAGTTAACATCATGTACCTCTTCAAGATAGCATATTTAAAGAAGGCAGGTATGAGCTATAATCATTTATTTAACACTTAAATACATTACTATTAAAACGGCCTAGATAATTAAATCTTATCACTTCATTTTTTTTCACTCTAGCACACGGTGAGACTAATTTGAATAATCTGATATTGAATTTTTCCCTTAAATCAGTCTCAAATGAAAGAGACAGTCTCCCTGTGTGGGCTAGCGAGATTTTTTTTCCCTCTCTTTCTCCCCCCTATTCAGGGTCTGAGGATTTATTGACAAACGAGAGGAGGAAGCTGGCAGAGGAATTGGCCTCATTTGTTTCCTATAGCTCAGTAATGGCAGATCAGCTCTTAGGGGCATGGAGCTGACAGCATCGAGGCTGGATGAGAAAACATCCATGCTGATTTTATTGGCTCCCTTTTAAGCCCCTTTCCACCTAATGTTGTTTGCCTGATTAGATGCTGAAGCTGTGAGTGTAATCCAATTCTTTGCTATCCAGACGAGCTCTCTTAATGACAAATTGTTTAGAAAGAGGACAATTGTCCGATGTGAATGCCAGAGCATTGCCAACACTTGCCTTGGCATAACATGCCATGCCATGTCAACATCCGAAGGGATTATTTTTTATTTTGCCACAACTCATAAAGAAAACTCTTTAAGCCAGACCTGATGGTGAAGACAGTCAAGACACATACGAAGAGCTAGTTAGTTTAGTTTTTTTTTTTTTGGTGCAAATTCCATGCGGATTATGTTTGTTGTGTCCACTCTTTATCATCCATTGCAGCATTACTAATAGCCATTGGAAGGACATTTGTGTTTCTTTAAGCTGCCAAAAAAAAGAGAAAAGTTCTGTTGATCTTGCGCCGTTCCTTAATGAACAGGTGTCTACATAACACAGCCCACCTCACAGATGGTAGCATAATTAGCATTCATTATGGCCGGCTTTCCAAGGGCCAAGATGTGCATGGCTATGAGGGCTGGCTAACCTCTTCACCCTCAAGCGCTCCTCCTTGGGTGGGGGGTTGGGGGGGTTGGGGTGGAGTGAGGTAGGGGGGGGTTGGGGTTGGGGTTGGGGTTGGGGGTTGGGGTGGGGGGGTATGGATTGACACATATTTTCTCCAGAAAATGGACAAAGGTGGAGGCCCTCCTTTCACACAGTGTCATCCCGATCCTCCCGCGTTGGCCAAGATGCCTGTTAAACTGCATGGAATGCCAAAAGGTCACCAGTCACCACTCTCTGACCACCACACTATGGATATTGAGTAATCCTTTTGTTGTAATCCTCTAAGGAAGTTATTAAATGACTGTCGACTGGGTCCCTTTCTATGTTTTGCAACTAGAGTTTTTTTTTTTGCCTCTCTCCTCTCTCTAAAGGAACATGAACCCAAGGCAGTAATGACAAGCTGAGCTTTTCCTAATATGCTCTCCTGTTCTGCGGTCCGTGCGTTTGTCCATGTGTGCACTGAAGCCCATTTCACACACAGAGCATATGTCTCGGTGACAGTCATCTCTCTGAGGTTTAACAACAATGAGCTTGGCTACCACTGCGGTGGTGTTTTGAAGCCAGTGGTTTGTGGTGTGTGTGGTGTGTGGTGGTGTGTGGTGTGTGGTTGTGGCTGTGGTGGTCAGGTCGATCCACGTGCATGTCAACTTTCATGCCTGAGTGCTCGTGTTGTGTGTGTGTGTGTGTGTGTGTGGGTGTGTGTGTGTCTGGAGCTCTGAGGGTGGGGGTGCAGGGTGGGGGTTTGCTAGGGGGCAACAGGAGCATGCCTGTAATTTTATCCACTTAGAAATGAATTCCATCTAATCTCATCTCCACCATGTCAAATGGCACTGTGACATGCTGTTTTTCCCTCCATAACATTTGGTTATGCGCAGGCAGTTGGCTGCTTCCCCAACGCAGCCTGACACCCTCTGGTTATTAAGAACTGTTTGCTCTTTGTGATATTCTGTGATGTGGGTTAACTGCGGAGCAATACAAAAGGCTAAATAAAGCCCTCTGTCTGCGTTTTTTTTTTTTTTCTTTTCGTGGCAGATGTGTCTTACTGGAGGCCTGGTTTTGATGTAATTCATTGTGTTTGCCTTACACTGGGAGACAGCAGCATGTGGACTGTTCCATTGAGCAGACGCATGTATAATGGATAGCAAGATCATTTACCTCATCCCAATTGTTGACGGAGATAGGAAATAAGTGGCTCTAAATAATTTCCTGAAGCACAGGGGGGGAAACTTCTGTATGTCAAAGTAGTAGGACATGGGTCACGGCTCTTTAAGGGGCTGTACAGGTGTCTCATTGGTTGATGGTCCGTTCACATCAATACTTGAATTGAGAGGATGTCAAGCGGGATTAATTAGGAGATTAGCGCTCTTAATTATGACATTTGACTTGTGGATGGTGGAATAACAATGACCAAACAGTAATTTATGAACCTTTTCACACGACTTCTTTTGTGTAGCCAGTGGCATAGTATGTGTTTACCAAAGGGATAAACATAATAATTACAAACATGATCCCAGATTAATAGAATAGAGTTTTATATGAAGCTGTTTATGATACTGTATTAAGTATCTCTAGCATACAAAAAGAAAAGCAGCTTTCATGCACCCATTTTTTTACAGGGGTATTACATAGGACACAATTTTTTCTGCTGTGATTTTAAATTGTGAAAATCAAAGTAACAGTTTAATTAACACAGACACACAGACACAGACACACAGACACAGACACACACACACACACACACACACACACACACTGTGTGTGTGTGTGTAGATACATAGGAGTTGTAGAGATGGAGCTGTTTGCTGGAGTAATGTGTGTGTGGCTCTGTGTAAGTAATGGGCAGGTAGTGCTAGAGCAATGGTGAGGTGTTCAGCTCCATTACTGCCTGCGCATCAGGGAAGCATTATTGCATTAGCCGTGCTCTTTAAGAGGAGATTGGCTGTGTGACCAGCTCTTGAACACACACTCGCCCCTGCTCTGGACGGCATAAACCACAGATTGGCTCATTGCTTTCAATGATAAAAATGTAAAAATGGCCAGCATCTAGCACATATACTCACTCCTCTGATGACTTTCAGCTGTTCGTCAAATGGAAATGTGTAGCTGTTATCTGCCAAGAATATTAAAAGGATGCAGATTATAGAGGGTTTTTTGGATGAATTATTATTAGTATTATTATTGCTGCCATTATATAAAAGCCTTGATATATAGACTGTGCAGATAAGGAAAGGTCCAGGAAAGGGTTAAAACTAACTGAAGACTAAACAGTTTTGTTAATATTATAAATATTATAATGTTGTAAAAAATTAATTAGCTCTCATCAGCTGCAGTAGTCATGTGACCGTACCACATTGGTTCTACTGTACTCGTTTGAGCTCAGAGAGATATTTTCACCCAAGCTATTTGGATTTTAAAGTAGTGGCCTAGATAGAAGATGAAGGCAGGCAGAAATCATTAACACAAATTAGGCTATTACCAGTCTGTGGGGCATTTGTCTTAAGAGTCAATATGTACTGCTGTTCTTTTCGAATAGTCTGTGGTGTACTTAAACACTTATAAAATAGCCTATGATGTGGTGCTCTCAATTTCTTCCTGACAGATAAAGCAATGATTACTTCTAAATGAATCATTTAATCTTATTCGATAAGTTGAACAGCTCTGGGTATGTTCTGATTTTCGTAGGCATATATTAAATGTTATACATGGATTCACATATTCTTGGGTAGGTATTGTAGACATTTGAATTTATTTTAGGATAATGACACTCAGAATTCACTTAAAGACAAATTAAATAAGAAATATTTAATTAATAATGTGCAATGACCATGAATATTTTGTCTTTCGAGTTCTGACAAAATATTTTTATACATACAATACTTAAGTGGTTCTTTACATGTAAAGGTAAATTTAGGGGGGAAAGCACATTACTATAATAAGCCTATTTGCACAGGGATGTTACTGTCAAGATGACACACTTCATAATCATAATTACGTTATTAATGTAAAATCCACTGTAAATATTTGCAAATGGCAGTGGGATCATCTATTACCACTTATAGAAATTCCACTGCAATGTCATTTGACTAACCACTGTGCCACTCATTAGTGAAATGGCAGTCAGCTTGAGGACATTTCATAAGAATGGATTTTTATAACTGGCAATATCTAAAAAAAACACACAATTGCAAACAGTAACTATGTACTGGGCTTTTTCCCCTAGAAAAGAGTTTATCATATGTTAATTTCCCCCTGACTCCTTCCTATCCTTCCTAATAAGCTTATTACCACCATGGATGACACACATAAAGCAGTGTTTTCCTCTGATAGGATTTAAAGCCCATGTTTCCCAAAGCCCCTATTGTCAGATCTATTTTCTAACAGTGTAGCTTCAATGAATTTCTGACCCTCTTGGCATAGAAAGCCTTAATGGAACACAAAATGTCTCCTGTGATTCATCCTGTTGTTATGCTAAAAACACTAGACCCAAGTGACCAACACTCTGCATATCTGCATGGAGCGTTTTTGCCTGTGCTTTCTGGTAGGGAAGGGGTGCGAGTGTGAGTTCCTTCTGTTCTCCATATGGCAGTATTGTCTTGGTAATGCGTTACAATGCACCCCCTTGGAGAGGGCCGCGGGGCCCACTGCTGGAGGATAAACTATTGGTTTCACTTTTTGTCTCTTGTGTGTGTGTGTGTGTGTGTGTGTGTGTGTGTTTATCTCTCTCTCTCTCCTTCTCCCTCTCCCTCTCTCTCTCTTTCTCTCTCTTTCTGTACTGTGTGTGTGTGCGGGTGTATGTTTGTGTGTTTGTCTCTCTCCCTCTGTGTGTGTGTGTGTGTGTGTGTGTGTGTGTGTGTGTGTGTGTGTGTGTCTGTGTCTGTGTGTGTGTGTGTGAAAACCCCCAGGGGGCGGACAAACAGCCTAAGGGCAGGCTGTTGTCTGAAGTGAAGGCTGTGGGCGCGTGGCAGCCCCTGGTCCCCTTGACCACTGCCAGGCAGCGCAGCACAGAGCAGAGCAGACCAGAGGGGGCCACCACCATGACAAATACAAAGAGACTGGGAAACGGCTTGAATCCTCATGGCAACGTTGAGGGTGTACTTTGTTAGTGCGTGGTAGATGTTGACTACCACACACTAAAAAGTTTCCCTGCTCTGGGAAACTCACTTAGGCACATGCATCTCCCTGTATGTACAGTATAAAGGCAGTCTGCTTACTCTGTGTTCCACTACACCTCTGTCAGCTTATGTCCTCCTTTTTGTAAATTGCTTTTGATAAAAGCTTCTGCTAAATGTAATGTAATGTAATACTGTCACACTGTTGTGAAGGGAATGTTGGGAGGATAACAGTTCTGGGATAAGAGTTTTGGGGTCTATAGAATATAAAGTGGAATTTTAGAGTCTTACACTGTTGGAGAATGTATTTTTTAAGCAACCTGCATAGGATCTCTCATCTAAAAAAGTCAGTTGCTTCCACGAAGAATTCTTCTGCAGGAAATGAAAATATTGTGATGGTGACACTCTCACAAAAAACATGTCTCTCAAATGTCACCATATAGATTAGAAAAAAATCCAGTCACAAAAGGATTTGTGCTAAAGCCAAACACTTCATGTCTTTTTGATCTGATACATTTGCGTCCTGTCATACACAGTTCTGAAAAGAAAGAAAACTTCATTCCCTGTGACTCTTTAATCCGCATGTTGACAATGACAGTTTCAGATGTTTGGCGTGGAAACAGAAATATTTCTCCACTACATTTACAATCTTAGTCCTGGGCCAGACATTTTCTTGTGTATTAGTATAAAAATATATCTTTTAAAAAATGACAAACAAGCTCTTGGCTTTGGTGTTTTGCCATTTATCAATATTGTGTCAAAGCTTGCATATCTAAATTTCTATTTTCTATTCCTCTTTCCATTCGGCTATAATTATGGCTGTCACCGAATTATTTTTAAAGTAATATTACTGATGTTGGCACAGGAAATGTAGGAATCTTTATGATGATGCACACTAAACTATACCTCTGTGGAATAAAGTATGAGGATTTACTCTGAGCTGCTGTTTCTCATAAAGGTGAGTTATTCCATGAAGACATATATCGAGATTCATTTGGCTCTGCATTATGCCTTTTGCACAAATAGCGTAAAACAGCTTCCAACTACAGTATAAGTCAGTTTTATATACTGTATTAAAGATCAACACTTATGGGTTCTATGGGAACTGCTGAATTAATAATGTTAAAAAGATGCAAAAATGTTAAATCATGCCAGAAATCTATGTGGCATCCCACTTTTAAACTAAAAGCTTTGTCTTTTTCATCTCCAAAAAAGAGAGCGATAGATAGAGAAAGAGCAAGAAAAGAACCCAATTTTGATTTTCATTATTTTCATCAGTTCTTAAATCTGTCTTCCTTTTCAAGAGGTTTTAAGCTGGTCAGAGGAGGAGGCCAGCTGCAACGGGACATGGCACCGTCTCAAGGCAGAGGCCCTTCTTGCCAATAACGATCCACCCACATCTTTGTGGCGACAAGTGTCTCTCTTGTCCCTTTTCTTTAAATTTCATGTGAAACTGAAGTTGACTTTCTAAAGCCTACCCTTGAGTCAGTCTTACCTCATTCCACCCATCCATCTGAGTGTATTTGTCATTCTTCACAGGGGTTAGATGGTGGGGCTCAGCGCATGCCTACCTCATCAGTCAGGAGTTTGCTGAGTCGACATCTACCACACGCTAACAAACAAATCATCCGTCCTGAAAACACTAATTGGCCTTAAGCTAATAGAAGAGGGTTCTTTTTTCTTCCACATACCACATTCTTTTCTTCAGAGAAAAGATCACCACTGAAGAGACCTACAGGCACCTCTTACCTCAGTCTTTTCCAGACTCCTTCTGCCTCCCTCCCACCCTTTTCCCTGAAGGAACTGTAGCGACAACACAATTCTTTACAGATAAAAAAGTAACAAAAGGCACTCTGTTCTCCAGAGATGAAAGCTCCTGCTAGGAAAAACTAGGGGGATCCTCTTGACAAATATTGTGGCTCCTTATACAACATATCTTTGTCACTGACAAAGAACAAACAGCTGGTAAATGAAATGCTACATAGCATCTGAGGACAAGGGACATTTTCAGCTTGGCTGACCATACACCAGCCTTTGAACTGGCCCTGGGAAAGCTGTTTGTTTGACCTGGAGCAGTAAGGAAGTGACAGAGTAAGCCTGCAGTATTTTGTCATCGATGACTACCCAAAGTGGGGAAATAGCTTTCCAATACCTCGTCACACAAAAAAAAGAGATTAATCAATTACCTTCTTGTAGCCTCTTAGTCTTAGTCATCAGGTCACTTGTGCATGGGACACTTGCAGTATCTTAATCATACACTGTCATTGAACACATCACTTACAAGCTCGTTTCTACATCAAATAGAGTACAAGTATACCTCAATCCATTTATCAACCCTAAAGTTTAATCAAGATTAGCTCCTTCTACTTGTGGTAAAACACGCATGTCTTACAAAACACGCATTAAAATATACACAGATTATAACATATTAAATAATTTTACTAAAATGTTACCAGTGTTGATAAGCACAAATCTAATTTCAAATCTCATTTTACTGAGAAATGATTCAGCGTTCTCTGCTCTGATTCTGTTCTGTCTACTGTTCGTCCATTGTTGACATTTGTTTAAGGGATTTTATATACATGCATAGCAAAGGTGGTTGCAAACTAATCACTGAGCCCACACATCACTTTATAAAACCATAAAATAATTGCATTAAAATTTCTGAGATCATTACCTGTCACACAGATAATTTCAAACAATGTGTGAAAGCTGTATATTTACTTTCTATGAACACAATATTTTATCAGTTCATTAAATATAAACTACTTTTCTCATATCATGGATGAATATTCTAATATTGATATCATTTTTTTTCTTTTTAAGCATGCAGATAGACCACTTCCAATTTGTGATCAATCCTCAGTACCAACAGACCTTTCAAACATAAAAATCATCTTCCAGTCCTGCGGAGATGCCTCGCGGTCGTTAAAGGCATGGTGTTAAATTAATGCTGATTAAAAAGTGAGGAAATATATATATATATATATATAAAAGAAGCTACTGCAAGACTGCACAGACAGAAGGTTTTGCTTGCATTAGGATTTAGAAGCAGGACCTTGAGGGCTGCCTGCTTGAGGGAGGACCCCTACTGGAAGCCTCCTCACACTGTTGTGGGCATTTTCAGCTTCCCCTGTTCTGGGATCAGTCTTTCATCTCTGACCATCGTCTAGATATCAGATATGGACCAGAAAAGGTCAAGTCTTAAAAAAAACACCCTGTGGAGTCATTCGAAGCTTCTTCATTTCATCCCATGTTCATAGTATTTCTATCAACTCTTACACACAGTACCAGTACTTCAATACAGTGACTGAGCAGTTTGGGATAGTTGTTTTCTTACAAAAAGCTGCAACTTTTGGCAAGTAAAGCCTGTACTTGGCAAAAACAGATTGTTTTTTTTTCTTCCACAGCATCATTGGCTGACTTTATTTACCCCCGGTCGGCCAGGCCTCTGTAAGTATTTCAGCTCGCAGTTATCCTGTTACAATAGGATTCCCTTTCAAAGTTCATGTAAAATGAATTACGAGAGTATGTATGAACGAAACCTTATTCCGCCGGGAGGGAATTTGTCTAGCTGTACTTAAGAAGCACCTCTTGTAATTTATAAGCCCCTAATTTTTTCGTAATTAAATACCACTTGAATATTTAACACCATTGTGTGGGTCCCTAGCTAAACGAGCACAATGTCGTTTAGACTATCAAGTGACTATTGTCTTGCGAAATGAGCCAATAACCGAGTGCAAAGCCATCCGTTGCCCCATTCCATAATTTATCTGCATAATTAGATCTTAATTTTAATTCCCTATGCAAATATATGCCCCCTCCAACACCACCCCCCTTTAATATGTATTTGAATTTAAATTTAAATTCAATCCTTTCATTGAATCCTTTCATGAATACGAGTTATAACGCTGTAAACATATAATGAATAGAAAAAAAATGAGAGAAAAACCATGGCCAACTACACAGTAAGTTTTATTGTTCCTAGACAGTTGCCTGATATACAGTTTTTAACCTTGTTAAATTACTGTATTGTAAATATTTGTTCTTCTCCCTCCAAAAAAGATCTGTGTTCAAAGCCTTGAGGATACTCTTTCAGTTTCTATTTTTACATTCTTCTCTACTGAGGGGAGGTTTTTCTCTTCTTCTTCTTCTTCTTCTTCTTTTTCTACCAAGGAAAAAAGGGGGAGTAAGGCTTAGAGAGGATACTTCTTGCCTTTCTATTATTATTCCAAGATATCGAATGAGGGGGCCAGAAAACAGCAGCAGCAGAGCTGATGCTCCTTCCTCCAACAGTAGCCTTTGTGACAGGGAGGAACACAAACCCGACACAGGACAAAGTGAGGAGAAATTGACCTGGTTGATCCTTTTCCGTGTGAAGCGGCCCCCTTCTCTTTCATCCGCGAGCTGAGGGTTGGGGGGGTGGGGTGGGGGGGTAAGAGCACCAGCTCCTTGGGTAAGCGTTTAAACAAATAAAATACTGTCCTGACTCCTGCCCCTTATTTGAAGGGCCTGTGCTTGTCAGCACGTCTGGGTGCAAATAGTCACAGGGAGGACGGCAGGGCTCACAGACGCACACACACACATGCACACACACACACACACACACACACACACACACACACACACACACACACACACACACACAGAGAGACAGAGAGAGAGAGAGAGAGAGAGAGAGAGAGAGAGAGCATGATAGAAACACACACACACACACACAGAGGGAGAGAGAGAGAGAGAGAGAGAGAGAGAGCATGATAGAAACACACACACACACACACACAGAGGGAGAGAGAGAGAGAGAGAGAGAGAGAGAGAGAGAGAGAGCATGATAGAAACATGAGCCTGACAAGCCTGTGGGCCAGGGGGGAAGTCGCCAAAAGGGACAAATTAGCTGTAAACAATGGGGCATCTCTTTCCACGGGGGCGTAATTAAATGTTTCTTCATCAAAGTGAAAAGACATTCTGCAAGCTGCTCATTTTGTAATTCTACCAGGTTTGCCCCAGAGATTCTGTTTTTTTTTTGTTTTTTTTTAAACTCCCCCTTAAAGCACCATTGATAGAGATTCCATTTAATTACACTGCTAGGGGTGTTAATTATCAGGCTTTGCTAAGGCCAGCCAGCCTATTGCCATAGTCTCTATCCTGTCTTATAGGTCACTAGTAGCCTGCCAACCACTCACCTCAAAGGCACTTATGATTCAACAAACACGAATGTAAACAGAAGATGTGTTTTTCATCTATTTCAAAGCAGTCAAGTCAAGTTGCTTTCATTTGTATAGCATGTTTGAAAACAACATGACATACAAGAAAAAAGGACCAGAGCCATACAAGAGGGTGGCAGAGCTCGGAAAATGACACCAGACTGGATAGGACAGAGCCAGGCTAGACTACAATGTAGCATAAGTGGATAAATAACAATGTTGAAAAGATAATAGATAAAACACAGTTATGGTAAACTCAACATATTGGAATGCAGACTACAGAGTTGCATTTGACATAATGGAATAATTGAATATCTGTGTGTGTGTGTGTGTGTGTGTGTGTGTGTGTGTGTGTGTGTGTGTGTGTGTGTGTGTGTGTGTGTGTGTGTGTGTGACTGAATGACACAGTGCTCAGCCTTGCCTCTGAAGATGTGAGGAAGTTCCCCGGGCCCCTTTTGTCTTGACCAGGCCCATCTGCAGGCGCTTGACTGGGACATTCTGTGCCCTGCCCTTTTCCCTGGCCAGTGAGCTGTGGATTACATGGTTTGTTGTAAGGGCCGAGGATCAGAAGGAGGAAGCTGAATAATGTTGCCCCCCCTCTTTGAGGGAGGGTTCCACATGGCCGACTTCAGAATAGCTTTAACAGGATATCTCAGAGGAAACGATGGCTTTTGTCCAGCCCCCCCCAACACACACACACACACACACACACACACACACACACACACACACACACACACACACACACACACACACACACACAGAGACCCCCCCCCACAAAAAGGTGTGTCAAAAGAGCTTTCTTAAACAGGCACTGGAATAGTGTTTAAGCTTTTTGGTCACAATAGTAGATATGTGGTCTTGTGGCACAGTCAAATAGCACACTTCCGCTCATACATACAATGCTTTGGTTTCCCACATGCAGTTTGGTGAATTTTTGCTGTTACGTACCATTCAACTTTTTTCTAAACTGCAACTCTTTTAAAATTTCGGAACCAGAAATAAAACTTTTAAACCTAGGGGGTAATCAGGATTTTGTTTACAGTGAATATTTTTTTAATGGGAATACATAATAGTGTTTGTGTGAATGCCCAAGTCTGTTTTTGTCATCGTTTTTGATGTGGGAGGCCCCCTTATGTGGAGTAAAGGATTAACAAAGATTATCAGTCACAGTGAATAATTACAAAGGCATGGTGCTATCCTGTACAAGATCCCGTGTCCTGCTCTTTCCTCCTTAGCTGGAGTGGGGGATGGAGGTGAAAAGGTGGAGGATAAAAAGAGAGAAACAGAGTGAAAGAAAAACAGAGAGAGAGAGAGACAGAGACAGAGAGAGAGACAAAGAAATGGGAAGAGAGCAAGAGACTGACAATTAATTACAGGACCATTTTGTACAGCATTATAAAATCTTTAAAGAATCGTGCCAATGCTGAGAACAAGATGTTGATATAGTCATGTGTTCAGTCTGCTAGCTCTAGGGACATTTTCTTTTACAGCAGGACACAGGACACTTGTCACTGGACAAAATCATAGAAATGGCTATTTGTCTTACACTGTTGTCTGTTAAGGGAATAGATGAAACTCTCAATGGGTTTGTGTCTGAACAAATGCCAGATGTGGTCAGATTGTCTGAGAGGAAATTTTCTTAGTATTATTTTTGTGTCTACCGAACCATCACATATGTGAAATATCCTTAATATGTAAATTTCCTGTTGTCGTTTATTTCAATTAAAAGCCAAAGCTGCTGTATGACTCAAGGTTGCAGGCAGTTTTTCTTTCTGAAAAAAAAAAAAAAAAACCTGTCAATCACACAAAAATGGGACAATTGACTCCCATCATCTCATATGAATTATGATGTTGGTCTTTTGGTTTCTCCGTTTCGGACTGCTGAAAAAAATATGGTGGTATAACACGGCAGGACTTACTACACTCTACACACTACTAATGTAGGCCAGCTCATATGTAAACAAATCATTTTTTAGCTTTGATTTTTGTCCTGGCCCTAGGGTTCCCTGCCTGCCCCTGCCCCTGCCCCAATAATACATCACTTAGTAGAATTCATAGAGAGAAAAATTCTCCCCAAAGTTGAGTTGGGGAGACTGAATGTTCAATAATCAGTGGTGCTTCCAGAGGGCAGATAGTTAGGATGATTCTAATGGCATTGACAGGGGGCCATTTAACAGGGTGCCACTAGTAACACTATGGAGTTCATGATGATAATGACAATGTTGATTGTTTTTTTTCTTTTAATGTTAAGCTGCTGAAACTCTTGCATTCATGATGTTTTTTTTGTGTGTGAGAAAGTGTCTAGGCAGCAAACACTGTGTTACAGGCATCAAATTCTAAGCTTGTGACATATGTCCAAAAACCCACAGAACCCTCTCTGCTTGACTTAACTTTAGTCACTAAAATAAGCAGTTTTAGTA
>CM059286.1:6670995-6708495 GCA_030347295.1 Setipinna tenuifilis
ATGAAAGCATTTAAGCAGTTACAGTGTCTCATTATGATTGACATAAGTCTATAATATCATTTATATGTACTAAGGACTGCGCAATGCCACTAAGTAGGCCTAAGGGGTAGTGGATGAAAGGGGTTTTGGGTGGCAGAAGTTAATGCATGTTCGAGATGGCAATGTGTCCACAACATGAAGCAGAGCACAGTGCATAAAGTGCATTAACTTGTGCTATCTGAATGTGGTTAAGTCCATTATACCACTTATTCCACAGGTTTTGCATTCATTTGAGGTTATTATTTCCACATTTTCATTTCCAAACGGACCTTGTTTGCGGAACTACTTCTTTCCGCCATTCTGTTTTTTTCTTAACTTTTAATGGATAAACTGCTGTCACTGTTCTGTCGAACTGAGCTACTTGTCGAGTTGCAGTCAAGTGCAGTCAGGAAAAGTTAGGGTTAATTGATATTCTATGTAACACATCAGAGAAATGTAACTAAGGCATGCTATAATGACTCATAAAGCACTGCATAGTTATATGGTAAAGGTCAGGGTCAAGGTTAACTCATTTATCTGTAGCACACTTTCAACATCAGAAGTTAAAACTAAGTGTTTTACAGTCAAAGGGATTTCTATTACCAGAAAACAATAAATGAGTGAATCAAAATAATATACAATATTAAAGAATGTTAAAAGCTAAGAAAAATTAGACTAATAAAAAAAATAGTGGACCCTACCAAGAAATCAAAAAGGCTTTATTTATAAAATAGGCATATAAAAATGAAAGAGAGCATGTTTGTGTTTTTATGCTTATGGTCCTTGGAAGACACGTTTTTTTTCAAAGAGTTCAGATAAACCACAGCATCAAACACTGTCAAATCTCTGTTATCTCTTTATTATAGCACTAATAGCCTCTTAGCTTTATGTCAAAATGTTTTTATTTACCAACTACTCCAAATTATAGAGCCAAATGTGACCCCATACAACCTTGCATACAACAACATTATACCATTGCATAAACATTTATGAATACATGTATTTAAGCTTGATTGACACTAGACTTAAGTGAAGCGATAATAAGATTCCTTGTGTCTATCTATCTTTTTATTCTCACTTAAATGGATATACAGATCATAATATGTATGTATCATGTTGTCTACACCCTACACTAAGGTGAGGTGATAGAGCAGGAGAATTGGGTTTGGTGTCCATTGCCAGTAATAATTTAGCTGAAATCAGTCAGTGAAACACTTCAAAGCTGTTATTTTACATTTATTCATGTAATTAACTTGTGATCGCTTGCCAAAGTATCGCTCATTCTGGAAAGGCAGGGATTCAACACCTGCTCCACTTGTGAAATAGTCATGTGTGTCAATATAACAAGCTCTTGTTGGGAAATGCGCAGAATGAGAAATAGATTCGAAGAGCAGGGCTAGCCTGAGAAAGAAATCCTTTATTTAAATTTATTATGTACCATTATAAACATTTGGTATGTACTACTACTCAAAATCTCTGAGAAGAACATTTCTATCAGTGGTCCATATATATTTAAGGTTTTTCTTAAAAGTGTTCTCCTGCTTGAACTTTTTTTTTTACTCTTTACATATATGCACATAATTCAGTAAAAGAACATGTAGTCATGTTTTTATTGGATGTAAATTACCCTGGGTTGAGTAGTGTTATTAACAAATACACATACAGCAACTACTGGTACATACCTAGCAAAGCAGAAGTTCTGTATTTCCCATAAAGTACACTTTAATACCAATATCTGTAACACTTAACTCTGAGACTTATACACAAGCATCATTTGTGTGGCCCCATTCTATCTGTGTTTCTCATGCATCTGACTTTCCAGGGCCCCTACTGCCACTTTGGCCCTGGGTAGTCAGTCCCACTTTCCCCTCCACTTCCATGTCCCTGTTAATACCTCAAGTGCAATCTTCATCATCAGCCACTTTATCAGATTTTATTAATTAATTACTATAATGACCATGATAAGTTCTCCTGTCAGCACAGGATTAACGCTCTTCGTCAAATAAACCTGTTGATTTCCAGGTAACATTCGGAAAGAAACGGGAGCACCCCAACATTTTAAAACACTTATGACCCATAATCCTCTGTGGTATAAAAGTCTCACTAATGCTGCCAGACCACTGTACTATTCCTGTTAATGAATTTTTAATACCCTTAATGACACCAGAGGAGCGATGTAATTAAACGGGCAAGTTAGAAAAATGCTGACTTCGTCTCTTTATGAACACTATTTAATGTAACTTTAATTGGAACTAACACATTATCTTAATGAACAGATTGCCTTCAAGAAGCGATTTCTCTCACCAAGCCTTAACGATGCGGAGTGGAAGTAGACTTTGGGACATTAAGTCATAGGTTAGGCAACACTAAAGTGCAGGGACACCGCTAGAATAGATCATATGAATATAATTTAATTATTTAATAAAATATCATTTTGGACCGCGTTATCATTAATAATTATATTGATTGTG
Source organism: Setipinna tenuifilis (assembly GCA_030347295.1). Lineage (NCBI taxonomy): Eukaryota > Metazoa > Chordata > Actinopteri > Clupeiformes > Engraulidae > Setipinna > Setipinna tenuifilis. Next base: position 6,673,485 of record CM059286.1, read on the forward strand.
TCTTCAGAGCCCCCCCTCTGTCAATGTTGGGCCCTTAGAATCATCCTAACTTTTTCACCCCTGGTTGCTCCCCTGCTGAAGTGAGGTCGGGTTTTATAGGTTTGTTTGTTTTTTTGCCATTTTATCCACCTTTATACACTCTGTTCAAAGAACATGCAAATGTGACAGGAGAAATTAAATGGTGAACCAGTGTGCAACAAAAAAAAACGATTGAAGGGTTGAGTTATGTGAAACATACACCAAAGATCATGTCCGGTAGCGGGCAAACAAATTGACCATTCTAGTCATGACACCTGAGAGGCCATCTTGTCTTTGTCAGGAATGTCTCTACACACCCAGGGGATGAGGACAGCATGGGGGGGGGGGGGGGTGGGGGTGTTGTTGGTGATGGTGGGGGGTGAGGAGGGGGTGAGAAAGAGGAGAGGGAGTAGTGGTTGCAGTGGAGGGGTTTATGTGCCCAAGCTTTGGGCAGTTGACTTTAATTTGGGATTTACAAGTGACATTGTGGCCCCACACCCGTCCTCTTACTCACTGGAGTTTATGGAGTGAGACAGAGGGTCTTTTCCCTGTGATTAGACAGCCTGCGACCGCCCATGCACAAAGTATTATGGCCTTCCACATCATGTATCGGAGTACACAGACCCCCATCAACACCCCCACATCACCTCACCCCACCCAACCCAACCCGCAAGCACCCCCATCCCCTCACCACACACACCTCGAGAAGGTCAAGGCTCTCAAATGCTTGCGGTTCCGATGAAGACATGCACAGCTTTCTTAAAAAAAATTTCATTAAAAATGGCTGTCTCTCCTGAAATTCACGAGAACACTGTGGACATCACAAAAGATCCTTTTTTTTTTTCAAAAGTCGCAGTTTTTTGGCCTTGTGGGTAGGGGTGCGAATGATGGGGGTGAGGGGGTTAGGGACTGCCTGCCTGCCTGCCTGCCTGCCTGCCTGCCACATGAGTCACGGGCCCCACATGTCAACCTCAGGGGCTTATCTTGCCGAGGCTGTTTCACTTAAGCCGCAGCATTAATACACTGATAGCCTGAGGAATAGCCAAGCATAAAATGAATGTAAAAGGATGGAGAAACAACAAGAAAAGGGCAGCAAGGAAAGAGGATGAGTGTTTAAGCCACAAACTCAATAGACCAGTACAACTATCACAACCACAACACAAACTATTTTCCATGAACACATTTTATGATAGTATGTATATAGACACATAATAAATGTTTCCATATTAATACTAGACATATCATACTACCTATACCAACAATTACTAGCTATAATAATAATAATAATGCAATTGTGTAAGTGAGAAATATAAACATTTTTTGCACACACCCTTTGATTTTAAAAGATAGCTCTGTAGCGATGTTAGAATAGCTGTATAGCAACTACGGTCAACTAAAATAGATGACCTCAATGTTACTCTTAAGTACCTTTCTTAAGGAAAACCATTAGTCTTTTATTCTGTTGTTAACTGTGCTGTTACAAACTGCCAGAGATAGACCCCCACCTTGTGGTTTTCCCCCTTTTGTTTTAAATCAGATTTCTGAGATGCTTTTATTCCCTCCGTTTTATTGATTAAAAAAATCCCAGAGGCACTAAAATGTTCAGGCAATGATTAATGTCCCTCTCACAAAAAGAAATTATATGGAATAAATTAAACTACTGCGGCAGCAAATTGAAAAATAAGGATGTAAATGAGCTTTGAATACTTAATATCTTATAAAGAAAAATAGTCAATGAGGCCAAAAAATGATGAGGAATTGCCAAAGAAACATAAAATTAACTCTAATGACTGAGGCTAGATTTTCTGTACTGTCAAAATTTAACTGTCACATGTGATTTGCTACCTATGGGATGAATAATGGCTACAATATACAGCAATTGAAATAGCTAACAACATTTACCAGGCACAATTCAATGAGGCAGTAATTCACAGTAGATTCAACAGTGAATTAAGAAGAAAAAAAATTAACACTGGGTTGAAAATATGTTTCCTCTCAGAAGTACATCACATTTATGGAGACAAGGCACACACCGGACTGAGGCGCCAATTTGATTTAAGTGCACTGATGATCTACACATCGGAGGTTATTGGAAAGTTATAAAGAAAAATAACTGTGTCCTTGGCATAATTTTTCAGTAAAATGCCCTTAAAAGGGAACTCAAATGTTAAATAAGATGCCAAGCAGATTATTAAGGAACATGTGGATCCGTCTACCCTCTGCGTATTGTTTGAGGTCCTTCTAGTGGAGGCGTTGCTGGTAAATTAAGAGATGTAATGATGGATGCTAACAGAAGCCTTTACGAATGGTCGGTGCTATGTATTACTGAATTATGAAGTATTACTGGTATCGAGAACTCTTACTTCTTACTCCTTCTGGATATTTGTTTCTACTAATAAAAGTTTCTTACTTCGTTTAACTGTGTCTGTAGTGTATTGGGGCTGTTCGGAAATTGAGAAGGCCCTGGCTAAACACATGATGGCCTTGGCTAAAAACTTCATTTTATTTCCTGACAGCATCAGTCAGACTTATAACAGTGACACAGATGTGAAAGCCCTCACAAACCTATCTACCTACCTCACTACATTAGCCTTAGTAGAGCAGGGGGTTATTCCAGACAAATGGTTTAGTGACATACCCAGTTATGGTAACTTAATACAATTGGTAACTTGGTAGCAACTGGCAGCTCACTAGGAAAAGAAAGTTATAGGACCCTTCTGTTAAGAGGCTTACCACTGGCCTAGTGTTAACATACCAAGAGAAGTGACTACACCTGCTTTCTGAAATACCTACCAGGTCATGAGTGGCTGCGTTAGCAGAGCAGGCTAGCCTGGATGTCAGCCATTCAGTCACTCCGCAGGCAGCTCTAGGAATGGCACAGCTGTCGGCCAACAGAGTTGACTCTCATCATGTTGCTCTTTGCCAATATTTGTTATTTGTCCATTTTTTTCCCCCCTCCTCGGCCTAAGTGCTCCCTGGAGAAACTGTGTTTTATTACTACTCACCTCTACATGCTGTAAAAATTGCTGAACTATAAAATCAAAAGCGCTCAAACTGTCTGCGCAGAAATAACTTGCTGGCCAGGTCCAGGTCACGTTGGATGCAAGGGAAATCCTATGAGCCTCTGAGCTCTTGTCAGTCCTATCAGCCATTTACAGATGTGTTAATCCCAGAAGTGAAAACCCAGTCACATACTGTACTTGATCCAACCATTTTCTGAACCAGTTGATCCTAATGAGCATCAGACAGGTATAGTGGGTAATTGGCGCAATGACCTGTGTTAAGTGCACAGGCCGAAAAAGATACATGGAAGGATTTTTTTTTCTAAATCTGGGCTGGACACCTGGGCTTATTGGTTTACATGCGTTACTATTGCCTCCAATGGCTTTAGTAGACCTCAAGAGCCCTTTTCTTATTTGTCTTTTTTAATGAATCATAAGGCTAAACTACATAATCTGGTAAGGTAGACATAACCCCTTCATGGGTTGTGGCAACATCATCCACAACCAACATTTTCCAGTAAAAATACATACATACATATATAAACAGAGTTCAATAATGCCAGTGCATTATAGACAACACAATCCAACAGTCCAGCACTAAACCAGAGGTGCTTCCAGGCTCTGTTGGAGACCCAGACAAAAACCCACCACTTCTACTGAAAACTGCAATGCCTGCGGGCCCTAAGCAGGTGTCTGTGTTGCGTGTTGGTGAGGTATGCCTTTGCACTGAACAGTCTGTTTGCTTTTTTTTAACCTTAGTTTGTAGTTTTGCTTATATCCTGTCAATCGTGTTTTGCACTCTGCTTTTTTGTAGAATAATTATTTCCTCAGAGTTTGTGTATTTGTCAGGTTGTCTTCCACCTTTTGTTTTTACTCGTTATTCATAAATGTAGTAAATTTGATTAATTCTCCTTGCTATGTACTGCTAAGGCCTCATAAACCCAACAAGACAAACCTTTGACAACATCCTGAGTGGAAACGTCATTATTTGACATGATGATAAAATGCTCAAATTTGGGATAACTTGATGATGTTGAAAGTAAAAAGTCCCATATTGTGTCAACATGTTTCCACAAAATCCAACATTTAAAGGTTTATGTTTCAACATGGGACTAAAGTGATGCATACACCCAAGCCACCAAAGCTCTTTTGTTCCCAAAGTTGTGCTTTATACTCCTGCCCACCACTGGGCATGATTCATGGTGTTTCAATTTACAAATAATGAATGATTTATTATGAACTCGTGCTGCTCAATGTAAAGTAATAATGAGGCAGTATACCCTTGAAGATTACATCACACTTACCTAACCATAAATTATAGGACGTTATGTAATTTACTGCTACCTTATTTGATCTACCATCAAAATTAGATTGATTTCATGTGGCATACTGTATAGGCCAAAACATGCTGCTGTGTATTGTAAGTTAATATCCAATCCTTGATCAATGAGAATGAAGCTACATCATTAATAGCCTATGCAGTACAGTTAAATAGCTGACTTCTTACCTTAAATTTGCCCACGTGGAAAAGGTCTGTAAAAAAGTTTGAAATAAATGTAAAATATATACATTATATTAACATAGCATTATGCCCTTCAATATGCATCATTGGAAAAAAGCCAGCTAAAACACATTTTGTGTTTTTGTTTAAAGGAACTACGATTCATGTGTCAAAATAATACTATATCATATAAAAAATGAAGCATATAGAAATTTTACTATATGTTTTCATACGGCTGACAGTGGTTTAAATGGTTTCTAAAAGTGGTTGTAGCAGAAATAGATCAGCACAGTGCTAATTTGCTGGTTAGGATTGTTTGGTGGAATTTAACTTTATTAGATCTACTCACACCCAAACTCAAACAGTAGTACATAGAGTGATGATATAGTTGACATATCACAATGATGACAGTGCATGGACATACCAAACTAGGGGCACAGACAGGACATGGAATAATGTAACAATAAGGGAAACTAATAAGGCTCAGATAAGGACTGTATGGAAGAGTTTCATTTAGCCATTCTACTTCCTGTCACATGGATGAAGTGTTATGTCATAGAGCATACAGTAGCTGTGTTCACATCTGTATGTAGTAACACAATGTGTTTATGGCCTGTTGCTGGAGAGCCGTGTGCTGTGTCTGTGTTATCTCTTATCAGCTCCCACTGCTGCTGCTGCTACTCCTGCGTAAACACACACACACACACACACACACACACACACACACACACACACACACACACACACACACACACACACACACACACACACAGACGCCCCGGCAGGCCTTATGGCGGAGCGAGGAGGGCTGACCTACCCCTGCCTGTAATCAGGGATGTGAGGTGTACTGCTGATACTCACTTGGGCACCAGTGACCCGCTTTATGTCAAGGTGGGGAGTACTTCCCTAAAACACCCGACTGACTTTGGTGCCAGAGAAGAGAACACAGCACGGCCTGTCTCACTGTTGCCCACCCAGACAGGAAGTTGTATTCTGAATAAAAAAATTGCAGGCTGATATATTAATGGTAGAACTGTAGAACTGTTGTTAGTGATGGTATTTTGCTATATCGAAAAAGTCTACAAGACCATTCATGTGGCATGTATTTAAGCAACAGCTCATGGGAGACTAAAGTATATTGAACAGCAAAATCCCTCTCTTTGCCAGTTGTCCGACCTCATGACATTTGCCAACTCTTAACAGGTTGGAAAGAATAGTTCGGCCAAGGAAAAACTGGATGCATTGAAGGGTTTGCTGGGATGGGAAGCATGGTGTGGCAAGTTGCAAGTTCATACATGCTTAAAACAAAACTTTTGAAATCACTCCCCAAAACCACAGTTCCAGGTCCAGTGGCAATTAATAACATTATAGGTATAGGATGTGACATTTTGGTGATATTAACAGACTTTTGTGAACAGGCCATCCCTGTAATTAAAAAAAGAGTAAGACTACATAAACAACAATTACTAAACAGTGAAAAGAAATGAAATTACTGGTAAACGCAATGTTTTGCAGAAATAGACCAAGTACCCCTATGAAACAGTGGTTTCAAAGACACAGAGAGAAAAAGATAGACATAGAGGGAAATAACAGAGCGAGAGAGAGAGAGAGAGAGAGAGAAAGAAAGAGAGAGAGAGAGAGAGATTTGATGTCATATCCTACTGCTGTCTCCACTGTGCTACTTGGCATTTTAATGCAAGCGAATCTGATGTAACATACAGTGGTTGGGCAGAGGCAGCATACAAGCAGGGAAAACTTAACTCCACAGCCCTATGCATTAAACATATTGTAGAATAGAGTGTAACATTTATCACTGTCACTGGCACAGAGTTTGTATGAATTTAAATGCAGTCAACCGTGCCAACCCCCCACCCCCATCACCACACCCCCACCCCAGTCACACACACACACACGCACTTCACCAACCTACATGTGCTTATTTTCCAGATGTCTTCTACATTGTTCTTTGACAAAGTTCCCAAATATGTAATTTTTTTTGCTCCATTTCAAATACAGCTAACCTTTACTTTTTTATTTCCTTATCAGTTGCCTGGGTTAGCATGCTATACGCGTTATGGAAATTAGCTTTTTTGCGGTGATTACTGCTATCTCATAGACGTAATGTGTTTGAATGCCCTGTCTACATATCATTTGTCAGCTGACCTGACCTGAATATCAGCATCTTTTCTGCTGTGAATACATTTCTGTATTTATCTTTTTAAAGCATAAAATATTCGGATTCGTGACTACATAACGCTAGTTTCTTATCAAACAAAACCTGGACGAATAGCATTGATTGCAAAGGAAAAAAGGGATTAAAGGACTACTGACAAAGTTAGAATTTAAAACCAGTGACAGAATAGCTAATCTATGTACGTAGAAACACGCATTTACAACATGTCCAGTGGAGGTTATCAGGAATGAAGAACATATGAATCTAAATTGAGAGACGAAGGATATTAAAGGGTTAAGCTCTCTGTCTCTCTCTCTTTCTCTACCACTGTTTCTCTCTCTCTCTTTCTCTGTCTTTCTTTCTGTGTGTGTGTGTGTGTGTGTGTGTGTGTGTGTGAGATGTTTCACATCACAAATCTAAAGGTTTCATACTGGCAGTCATGTGTCGATTTGCCAAATATGTAAATCATCCAAGAACATGCAGCCAGAAGCAGAAAAAGAAAAAAAAAATCAAGGCCTGCATACGATTAAACCAGAAGGCACCACATGTGTAGGAAATAATACAATTGAACTGTGTTTCCCCATCCAACAGAAACAAAGATGATGGCATTGTGTCGGAGTGTTTGTACAGCACAGGCCACATCCTGGATGAGGTTATTGGTGACTGGCACATTTCTTGCTGATTGGGGCCAGCACATTGTCCCATGGGGTGTGTATGCACTGATGCCCACCCCTGCCACCCCTGTCACCACTAATGAGAGCTGGCTGTGTGTGTGTGCTCAAGAAGGGTGAGGTGGGGTGGCATGGGGTGGGGTGGGCTGGAGGGGTGGCATAAACCCTTTGGTGATGTAAACAGTTGGTTAATTCCAGGCCTCCCCAGTGTAGCGAGTGACTCCTTAATAAATCTGCCCCTGAATGACAAAGTGATAAGGCAAATGCAATATCAAGCTCAAGAGGTCAGCCACTCAAATGTGCAAAGCTTTATGGCTTCTGTGATCAAGAGGAACATGCATGCATACAGTGGTGCAATGTGTGTGTTAAAAAAAAAACTAGGTGCACGCAAATCATCACTGTGTCTTTTAGGTCTCTCTATATTCCTCTCTCTGTCTCTGTCTCTGTATCTCTTTCTCGTTCTCTCTCTCTGTCTCTATCTGTCTCTTGCTCTCTCTCTCTTTCTTTCTTTTTCTCTCTCTCTATGTGTGTAATGTTTGTGTGTGTGTGTGTGTGTGTGTGTGTGTGCACATGTGTATGTGTGTGGGTAATAGTGTGTGAATTATGTGCATGTGCATGTGCATGTGTGTATGTAGTTGTATGTATGTATGAAGTTTAACTAAATCCACCTTTGTTAGAATTTGATTTTGTTATTGATATGAAAATAAAATATGCACGGCTCTGTAGTACTTTGAAGAATTCCAGCTCATAACCCATTTTAATTAACATTAGCATCATAGCATATGTGCTGTGACTGTGCGAGATCATTTCACCGGGCATAGGCTGTGGGCAGTACAGTCTGTCTCCACAGAAATTTTCCCTAAACTAAATTTAACTGTCTGCATCCAATATAGATCACTGGAGATTGCTTTATGCATTTGACTTCATAATTAACAGCTTTCAAAACCATAAACCTAAATTATTGAACACAGCTGGTGAATGGTAATTGAAATCATTAAATATTTGAATGAACATCTCCCACAAAACAAGATGACAGTGTGGTCCCTGTGGTGGAACTACAGCAAGGGCCCAAGTTCTGCTGGTTAGTAACATGATACCTTATACCAAATCATACCCGCATTATTCTAAAAAGGAGAGTGGTTAGACACTGTATACCTATAAACATTGTTGACAGACATACTATTTGTAACCGTAACATCATAGTTATAGTGTAGTTGTTCTGTAGCTAAATATTGCTGTACATGTGTGGATCAAGGTTGCCCCTTGTATGGTAGTAGTCTCCTTGTATTGCTATACAACATGCATAATGTGCTTTTCAATCATGCGTATGTATGTTATGTGTGTCTATTTTCTTCAATGATATGCTGTACTCTGACAGAACAACTATGGAAATGAGATCTCTGAACATTTTAGTTGCCTCAGAAAATATTTTAGGCAAATGTCCAGGCTAAATCTAATTCTTTAGTCGTAAGTCATAATTAATATGAAGTGACAAATTAGTATTGTATTTTTTCTATTTTATCATGTTTACTTTTCATCTTTTCATTATTCTCCAGTTTACCACAGGACTCTTACACTACTACATGCAGCACTTGCTGAGAAACCTTCTGTTTAAAAGACCCTGTTTTGTTTTTGCCTGGAGCATAAGGCAGAATCCAAAGGAAGACTTCTTTGATTATACCTGTTTACCCTCATTAGCCAGGCTGACCGCTGCTGCCAAATGAGATTTCTGGCCTGGAGAAAATATGGCAAAGATGTCCCCCTCCTTTTGTCTGAGGATATGTTCTCTTTCTCTCCCTCTTGCTTCTTCAGCCCTCCAACAACGCTGGGCTCAATGAGATGTATCTTGGAATCCGTGTGAGATTGGTTAATACAAAAGCCTGTTGGTGAAAACAATGTCCTCTCTCTCCATTGTGACAGAGACAAAGTGCCTGCGTTTGGGGTATGCGCACGTGGCAGACAGGTGATAGCTGGTAGGGAGGCTTTGGAGAGAGAATTTGAATTTCATGTCCAAGGAGTAGGCAGCACATCATTAAAAGCCCCTAATTTCTGTGTCAGGTAGACTTACAGGTAATCGATCATCTTGTCAGAAAGGTTTGATTTTTTTTTCTTTTTGCCCAGCCATTCAAAGCGATCCTTACTCATTTCCAATTAAATTGGTAGGAGAAATTGAAAAACTGCCTTTAGCTATTAGGGGAATGTATTGTCTTGGTCAGATATTTCATTTATTCGATTTGAGAGAATAATTCCCATTGAAGTGATCTGAATCTGCAAAAATGATAGATGAAAGAGGGTTTTTATTAAAGTTTACAGTGATGTTAAGAAATGCTGAGAACCACAAAAAATAATTTAGAATACTCTATGATCAACAAAATAAGCATGTAAACATAATGTAAAGTCTATTAACAGTGTTGTTCCGTATTTTGATTGCATATCAGATTTGTATGTTTCATAACAGTTGCAAAAGTAACAGATATTGTCTTAAGACCAGATATGAAATGTTATTGCAGTTTACTCAGGACCTTTATACAATCCTATTTCCTGGCTTGAAGGATCTACAGCACTACCAAATGTGCATTATATATCAACATAAGAGCTGTTTTGTTGCTACATTTCTAAGTGTTAACGGTTGTCAGCTTCGATTGTTTTGCTGGGTGCTTATGTACCTGGGGGGAAAAATCCCGCACAGCTTCAGAAGAAGCATTTTGCCTCCCCTAAGTGATATTATAGGACAAAGCAGTGACAAACCCACCATGGCCTCCCTGGTCACCAAAGGACACGGCCACAAGAGAGATGCTTCTGCTCGACTGGGATGCATTTTATTTACATAGCCAGCTCACAGTATTACGGGGAGTAGGAAGAGCTACAGTAACTTCTTTGTGGAAGTTTAGATGGTTTTTCTTCAGGGTCTATGTGGAAGAAAATGGGTAAGTGTATGGGAGGTACCGGATTTTCTGAAGCAAGCCATACGAATAATTAACTCCTGTACAATGTGTGTTCCAGTTAAATCTTTGTGTAAATAACTAATAACTTGAAAGACATTTGCTAGGAACATACAGTACCTTTCTAGATGCAAAAGCAAATAGATAATCTTTGACATACAACACAGTAAGCTGTAAGCACATCTGATTTATGAAGCACTTTAAAAAAAAAATATTCATCCACTGACAATGTATTTTTATTTCAAAACAGCAGTGATAATAATTTACATACATTTTATGATGTATTTTTAATGATGTTCAGCCAGTCACTAATGTGTGGGTAAAGCCCTGGCCATGGAAAAGAAAAAGACAAGCCAAGCTGAGGTAAAATGTGATATTAAAGACCTTAGACAAGATATGGTGGTCCTACGAGCCTTGTAACATGGATGTAAAATGTAGCACGCCTTATATTAGGCTCCCTAAATGGACAAAAGTGCCAGTGCAGCACAAAGAGCAGGAAAAGAAATAGAGTTGATTAGCAGAGCCTTCCCAGCATGCCGTGCAATGACAAATGATTGACTTGGAACAATATCTAAGGTGATCAGGATAAAGTACCGACCATTTCAAGGCTCAGCAAAATTCAAATTCTAATTGGACTCCGGCACTATATTCCCAAATAAAAATTGTTCCCTTGGTGTTTCATCCTATCAGGTGTGTCTCCCTGACCGCTGAAACAAAACGAATAAAGAAAATGATTAAAGTGATAACACAGGCATAAAATTTAAATTATTGCGGCATCACATCTGGGATCTGTATGTCACTGCACTGCTATTCTTGCCCTCTCGCTTGGCACTCCATTCTTTCTGCATGAAAGTAAATGAAAAGAACGCATTGGCGAGGGAAGGAAAGAGAGGGAGGGGAAAGAAAGACTATGAAATTAAAAGGTAGAAAGCGAGAATGCAAATAGGCTTTCAGGGCTTTAACATTATTAATGACTCTTCAAAAATCTCAGACTTTTCCAATCTCTCTGAGAAGCGCTTGAAGGAGCTTGCAGATGAAGCTGACCTTCAGAATGTTCTTTGGTCTTTAGTTAAGAAATTCTCTCGCCATTATGGCATCATTAGGGAAACAAGGATAAAATTACCCCATGGTTAATGACCTATAGGATCCCCCACCAAAATTTGTTTCAGATCTAATAAAACTACGCTTAGCACACTTGAATGAATTATGAAGACTGTTATGTGGGGTATTAAAATGAGGAAAATAGATTTTCTGAAGGTAGGAGGACTGGACTTCTCATATCAGATAGTAGAATGGAATTTTCTGGGCAATAAATTCTACCATGTCTCAATTTAAATTTTTTTCACCCCGGAATTTCTGAGGCTATGATTGAATCTCAGACTGGGACGGCTCTAAAAATTCATTGCTAGTTGCGGCACCCTCCTCCCTCACTCCTATGTGGGATGGATTGATGGATGAGCTGTAAAAATGAGTATGTGCTTTAACCAGAAAACATCAATAAGAAAGGTACACATGTAAATAATCCATATTTTTTGTTTTGTTTTACTTTCACTTTGAAATGTGCACGGCAGTCATTACAACAGAATAGGCTTCTAAAGAAAATAAATGAAAAGAGAATGCAATTCGGTCTTCAATCTCTCTTTTTCTCTCTCTGCTGAATGAGCTGATCGTTTGCCATTAAGACCTTTTATAAAATTAGATTCCGCATCTACATTTGCTCATTATAATGGCCAGATTAACAAATGGCGGGGTGGTAATTAGCAGAACATGTCCTAGGACTGAGAAAGCATGACAAAAGCAGTTTGTGAGAGAGAGAAAGAGAGAAAAAAAATGGAACAGCAGTCTATTGGGCTGGCACACCCACACACACACACACATACTCACACACACAATGGCTCAGGTGTCATAGCGCTATCTGAGGCCCCTAATGCCAGTGTATTTCCAGGAAGAGGTGGAAAATCAGACCAAAGCCACAGCCAGACCTGCCAGGGAATGGTTGCAGGCACACAGAGGCGGATTTTCGCAATGATGGCTTATGCTCTCTTTAAACTTTAATCTTTCCTATTAATTCCCTGCTAGTGGAGAATGTGCAAGAGTTAATGTTCCATGAACGTGTTTCTCACTCCGCAATCTCTTTGAGCTAATTACCTTCAGGTGTTAAATGGAGGGAAATTGCAATCCATTTGGATGAGAGAAATTTCACCTCCCCTGTCCCCAGTGCAACATTTTCAGAGCTGGAAAAAGAGAGAGAGGGAGAGAGCGGGATGGAGGATGCAGGATGGATTAAAAGGGATAGGGAAGAGGTAGAAAAAACAAAAATATGTAAGTGAAGTCTCCTTAAAGCAGGCGTATGCACCCATAAGCTCTTTCTGAGTTGGGCTCTACTTGCGATGTCTACACCACGCATGTTCTGTGGGCATATGTATGGTTTCGGGGGAGACCGTGTCCCTTTTTACCGAGGTCACACAGAGGTCAGCAGGTGCTGCTTCTGACACGTGGAAGGGCCTAACAGATGTTTGATTGACATTAATCATTTAGATGGCCCATTAAAATCTTATGGTGGGAGAGGAGAGAGGCCATAGCCCATTCTGAAGGGTAAACTCTAGAGGTCCTGAAGGAGCGGAGTGTGCGCTGGTGGTTAGTGTAAACGATTATCATCAAATTTATAGAATAATTTAAAGAGTCTCCATTCACATCAATGATATGTCTCATGTCTGACTCACTTTTGTGTCACCCATTTTGAACTCAATCAAAAGTCTATGGATTTAACCGAAACAAGGAGTTGTGTGGCGTCACTCACTGTCACAACACATTTTTTTAAATCACTCATCCTGAGTGCAGTCTTTTCTGGTGAGTTCAGGGGGACCTTTGAAGGACCCGATTGAAGATTTTGCTCATGAGGCAAGTAAAAAAAAGACCAGCTGGGGAGGAAGGGCAATGATGTGATCATTCTCCTTCATTTTTAATTTGTTGTTATTACTTTTACGAGCTTCTCCAGAGGCAAACGCAAAGAGAGAGGGAGTTATAGCGGCTATCGCGGATAAACATGGAGAAAAGGGAGCAGGAGTGAGCTTGTTATTATACATACCCCATACACTACTGAGTAATAGTTTTGCACATTTATTTTCTAAAAATTGCTGTTCTTGCACTCAATCTTTAGTCATTAATTTTTCTTATAACACCTCTAAAGACAAGTGTGAATGCACTTTGTAGTATGCGTTCCAGATCCTTTTGCTCTGACTCCATCAGGAATGGTTAGGAATGCATTTCAGGTGTGTGTTGGGGGGGTGGGGGTGGGTGTGGAGTGAGACTCGCTACCCAGGGCCCCGATGGCAGTACGGACTCTGTCAAGCCTGGCGCATGAGAAATATCAGAAGATCAGAAGAGGTCCTGTCTAGGAGTTAAGCACTACAGCCCTGGTGAACATAAGTGTGGTCAGAGCCACATTGCAGGACTGCTACACTGTCTGTATGAAAAGAAGAATCTGTGTTCATGCACCAAGACATTATTTTAGACTCTAACAACAGGCAATGATGACAGAAGCACTTGGCAGTAGACGAAGGTGAGAAACAGCAACAGGCAAAATGTAGGCCCTGACCACTCAGGCCCATCCAAGAACTTATTAGAAACACCTGTGGTCATGTGACACTCTCCACACACAGTGAACAAGCGCTGCAGAGGCAGCACGAACGCTTTGTGGTTTTACAATTGTTAGCCAATTGTTAGCCTTGTTAGCCATTGTAAAAACCCTTTTTTAAAACTAAGGCAAAATGAATTGTCATTGAGGGCTATAACATATTATTATATTGTACTGACTTTATTATAGTTCAGTAGTATATACCCATTCATCTTATTTTTCCATGATACGTAATATGGAATGTTACGTTTTTTTGCCATGGTCCTGTGATTGTCTGCTATTCAATTATGTTGTAACCTTGACTACTTAGAAGAGGGCTGTTATATGATTATTTGCTGAAAATAACCATATAGTAACGAAATAGGTGGAGATGATAATATAGCCCTGTGTTTTCTTCAGAAGGCTAATAAATGTATTATATCTCAGCAGGCTGTCACAAATTTAAAGGAAAGACAACCGCTCTTTAGGTTAGAGGACTAGGCTAGAAGTGTCAAGTTTCTGTCAAAAATACTTGATACAAACATTTTAGATAAGGTAATGTTGTTGGTATGACAGTGGGACAATGTAATACCAAGAAACCCTGCAAAACAATACCTTTTTGGGCATATCTGTAGTTTTGGTTTGTACTTTTAGTGATAGAGAAGGAAGAGAAGGGCTCTAGTGCAAGTATGTTGTCCTTTCTTTGATGCCTTGCTGAAAATAGGAACATTCCCCAAACAGCAAGACAGAGTGGACTCGTTTCAACAATCATATCAGTCTCAGCTTGGTCACATTGCAGCATATTGGAATTGGATGGTAACTAAATTAAAATGCATGGTTCAAAACAAACCTATAGTAAGCATTCACTATATTACAGTACTATGCATTTTTTAATGATATATCATCCTAGGTTATGCTTCAGTTGTGTTTAGCTTTGATAGACTCGATATAATCCTACAAAGTAATATTACATATTTTTCAAATGCCTACAATTCTATTTCTTTTATATGTACTGTACTCCACACTGAAAGCAAAGGAAAATCCAAACACTTTCCTAGCTTTACCCACATACCCACAAGTGCAGCATAGCACCGCATATCTTACATAACCACTCTTAAAGACAGTCCAGCCTCCCAGGTTGTTGAAGAACCTCAAACAATTAATACTCCCCACTATATATTTTAGGACCAATATGGAGGAAGGAACTGAGTGGCTACTTCAAAAGAGTCATATGCCAAAGCACTGGAGAGCTATTGTCTTACAGTGCCTTGGAAGCAATTTGTAGGCAAATACCCAGTTACATAAAATGCTAAAAGTGTTAAAAGGACAAAATTGAACATGTAATTTTTACTTTGAAACATCTTGGTGCAAAAAAACAAAGCATTGTTGATGTTGTGAGTAAAAATACATGTGCGCGTGCTACAAGGATGTGCTAACATTTACTATGGCAGTGTTAGAAGTGTTCACTGTTGTCTAGCTTCTTATTTGTAATGTTAATGTTTCATGAACATTATGAACAGAGTGGTGCTGTTCATAGCAGGATAAAAAAAAACATGTGGCATGATGGTTTAAAAAAACACGTGTCCAGATTTCCATACGAATTGCCCTGAAGCTTCTCTCTGGTTGAATTACCTCTATATGTGAGGTAAAAATAAGCCTGAGCTGAGGAGCTCACTCTCAGCCTAAAGCGGCGTTTATCCTCCAGTGTTCCATGAAATATCACACAGACAGACACTAACTTGCTATTAGATCGCTGAGGTTGAAAGAATGAACAACAGCTAATGTATCTTTAAATCTTTTTGTGGTCTTTTGAAATGTAAGACTTAAATCATCCAGAAGGTATGTTTAATACATGTATAAACTGTGACCATGTGATTTGCCAGCACAAAGCATCTGGGGGGAGCTCTCTCTCTCTCAGTAAAAGAACACCTAGAAATACAGTACTATTAGAATACAGTACTATCAGACTACAGTATATCACTTTGCCTAAGGGATTGGACATCAGCTAACCAGTTCAATTCAGTGGCCTCTCTAATATGACTGTGAGGTGTATCCACAAAGACTCATTTTAGAGACATGTTTTCTCTATTACTTCTTACACACATTATCATGGTGTCATGAAATATGTGTGATCAAGTTTGGTAACACTTTCTATGAACCTTCTACAACATGAACACATTCATAAAGGCTTATAATGCATTCATAAAATATGTAGAGTATTCATAACTATGCATACTCATGACTGTACTCCTAAGCCATTATAATGCTATTTCATAAGCCCTATTCCAACTTTAAATGACACAGTGCGTTCTTGTTTATAAAGCTTTACCTGCCTACCAGTGCAGTCATGCGTATGTATAAATAGTTATAAATACTAATTTCAACCATTTTAAGCTTTATGAAGGAATTATAACCTTCTATGAATATGTTTATGGAGTCTTTGAAAGTGTTACCCAGGGTTTTTCAATTTAACTGTGAATGAGGATGATCCTGTAATTTTGCTCCTTCTTATCTTTATCAGTCACAAAATGTTGTGGCAAGAATGATCATTTACCAGTTAGGCAGCTAAAGACGAACAAAAAGTTGATCTGTGCAAACAGCATCCCTTCAAAATGGTCGCTTAGCACTTGAAACATAAAACAGTGAAGGTGTGGTGTCAGGAACAGGTGTGGGCAGAAGCCTCTCCTGGCAAAGCTGTTGCCATTTAGCCTCCGATAACGGCAGGTAATTGCATTTCCGGAAGAGCAGGAGCAGATGAAACACGCCGCGGACAGATACCGGAGTGTGGCACAGTGGCCCCTTCTGTTGGAAAATTTCATTTTTCCACAAGGAAGCCATGAATGCTGAGGCTGAATCCAAATCCATTTTTCCGCACCCTTTTATCAGCGTGTGGGCCCACCGAGTGGGGAGATGGAGGTAATTCATTCAGCTGAGACTCACCCACTTTAATCCAATTTACAGCCTGCCCCAGCAAGAGATAATTACAAGCCTTAAACCAGTTAGGAGAGAGGGCAAGGGAGGGTGCAAAAAAAGAGAGGGAAAAAAGTGTGTGTGTGTGTGCATGTGTGTGTGTGTGTGTGTGTGTGTGTGTGTGTGTGTGTGTGATAGAGAGAGAGAGAGAGAGAGAGAGAGAGAGAGAGAGGCAGGCTAGAAAAGAAAACTGCTCCACAACTGTTTCTCTAGCCGTGTATATATCTACAGAGGGACTCATGCTAAGGCTTTGTTGAAAACTAATAAAGTGTGTAACTAATGAGGCTCAGTGAATTCCAGAGTGAGCAGTGAGGCTGGTGAGTAGCTTTATAAGCGATCACCAGCGCTGTTTGAAAACTGTGCTCACTGCCCTCAAAATAGCGGCGCTCAGTTTACTTAAGTGCACTTCAACTGCCCTAGGAAACTCTGGCAAATATGTGTTATGTTTACCAGCGTTTAAACTGATCTGTGTCTGTGCCTATGGCTAACCACCAATGCCTAATAGTGTCGATTTTAAAAACATGTTGTAGTAAAGACATGGTTATTGATTACCTCTTACCATGGATGTGCTGTTGCATTATATTTGGCTTTTGTGAAAAAAAGTTATTCTGACATCAGCTGTTTTTCTTTGTCCAAATAAAATCCCATGGTCATTAACCAAAAATAAAAATCACGAACCACTGACTGTTCACCTCAACTGTTTCATTAGTTGCTTAGTTATTTCAAGTTATTTCATAGCCACATCAAAATGGGTTGGGTATACTTACTTCATTCACATAGTTGCTGGATATTATTCCTGTTTATATTATGTATAAACCATCCACCATCTTGGACAGGGTTAACCCCTCTATGTTTTGGATGTCAGATGGGCAGAGAAATGGGGTTAACCTCTACGAAAGAATGTGTGGAAATCATAATGAGGGCCCTGGTGGGGAGCGGAAGCAGCAGTGAGTCCTAATTAGGGACAGGAGCTAGGCAATCCTAAGGTCCGCCATTCACAGCCACACAATAGGTGTCCATCTACAACACAAGCCAGACTGGAATATTGTAAATTTTGAATGAATGTAAAAAAAAAATAAAAAAAAAAAAAATTAAGTTTCAGATGGCAGACCTCACACCACCACCTCCTTGTCTCCTTCCTTGTCTCCTCCATGCACTCCCTGGGCGTCATTGTGTTCTGGTTCTAGACTGTCCACTCCAATCTGCAGCGGGGCAGTCTTTCAGCTCAAGCTGTCTCCAAAGAGCCAGACACTCTTGTTTACTAAATATGTGGAAGGACAATACTAAGGGGAAAAGAAAGGCACACTGCTGTCAAGTATCCAGTAGAGAGTCTTCAGAGGTGAAGTTTTGCCTCACCAAAGCCAATTCTCAGCCCTTATTCCTCTTTGATGGCAGAGTGTTCAGAGATCAAGGGCACTGAGGGCATCAGTGGTGGTGGCGGTGACGGTCATGTGGAGAAGTCAGGTTGGGGAGTGCTTGCCCTACACGAGGGGTGATGAGGTCAACAGCTGAACTGTGAACCCATATGCTACTGCTCCTAAACTGAGAGGCTTCAGGGCCGTTCGCACCCAGAAATACATCGATACAGATAAGTACAACTGTAGAGACAGGAGAGTCCACATTTAAAAACATCATATTACATGCCAAGGTTCTTGGCATGAGTGTAAACAATGAGTATAAACAATCCTGTAAAATTCCAATAGATTGTAGCCTGTCTTTGTCATTACAGTTGAGGTATAAACTCCAGCAGTTACAACAAATTTTTAAAACAACATTGTTATGGGTATCATCATACTGTAGCTAATGTTCCTGGTGTGAACGGCCCATTAGTCTATGACTCCTTCTCCAGACTTGCCCCTCTTTCATGTTACTTGGTGAGGGTAAAATCTCTCAATGAAATTATTCTGAATTAAGAGACAAACTTAACTTTGCTGTCGCACCAAGCTCGTACAGACAGGACAGGAAGTTCTCAGAGGCAGGATCAGTGGGTGTTTTTCAAATGCCTCTGTGCACTACTGGATGGAGCTACAGCCAATCGGACGACTGATTCCAATGACAAATGCGTAGCGTTCCTTTTTTATTGGTGCCTGATTTTTTGGGCAAAGGAACAGCCGAGAATAGGCAGGTTGGCCAGACTGACTTGAACGCTAAATTCAATGTAGCGTCACAGGCAGTAAGAGAAACCTGTGTTTTTGTTGATTATTTGGTAGAGTTTTTAAGCCCATTGTTCATTCATTTCTTTGATATAAGCACAAAACAATTATACACTAGTTCAGAACAGCAGACTGCAAAACAAAAAAGCATTTTGGATGTTTGGATGTCCCTAAAACAGGTTTATAAATAAATACAGATCGGCAAAAAATGAGCTACATCTGAAAAAAGCTCATCTTATGTATGTCAGTTTTGAAGCTAATTCATATCATAGCGGATGACAAGATTAATATATTTCTAATAATAGACTTGACAAAATAAATTTGAGAAATTGAAAAAAAATCGGCATGAATAAGATATTTAGCGCTAACGCTAACTCTGCTGGCACATTGATGTGTGCCTGGTGAAGTCAATTAGTTCTGTGTTTATTAGTTTCTGACAAGAGCTCCCCGGCATGTAGATTAATATATGACCCTTGGAGGGATTGGACAACAATTACAGGGAAACGTGTCCGTCAGACCAGAAAAGTAAAGGTAGCAATAGGATAACAACAATCCGTGGTCAATTAATTATGAGTATTAATGAAGTTATGCTTGATTACATGTTGGCATTAAACGCCTATTTTTTTAACCTGACATAATAGACACTCATATGTAAATAATTGAATCCTCTGTGATTAACAGCCCTAGCACTGTGGGTGTTATTAACTGTGCTCTTTAGTTCAGTCTATTAATTAAGGCTATTGACCATGATTAAACAATCTAAAAAAATCCATGAAGATTTCTCCTTCCTCTGTCTTCTGTGTCTTTGAGGACAGCTATCGATTCTGTTAGCAGGTCACTTTTAGGGATGACTTTTAAGAATATTATAACATGAGATTCTCAAATTGTGTCAAAGTTTACCCTTCTTTTATAGTAAAACAAACCAATTAAATGACATTAGTCGAAGTTATTATCACTCATAAACACGAGTGTATGTTGACTAAATCTGAATGAATGTCGCATTCTGAATGTATCAGGAAAATGTCGCATTTCTCTTGCTATGCCTCAGTAAACAGCATCTGCCTCTCACTCCACTTTCCCTTTTCCTCTAACGTGTATGTGCGTTTGTTAAATGCATGCACAATGGAGGGTAATGGCCTACCACTAATGCATGCTATTACCAGCAGACCAGACCTGCCGTGATAGATGGAAAAGGTAGACTGATCTATTCCTATCTGTCTTCCACAGTCCCTGTCCATTCTTACTATCCTGTATTCATCTGCTCAGAAGACACTGTTTTTGTTTGTTTGTCTGTTGTTGTTGTTGGCCTAGAGTTTATGTTGTTAAAGGCATCGTGTTGTGTCATTATACTGTCATCATTCTGTAGTTTATGTTGTTAAATGCCTCATTTTTTTGACATAAATATAAGTATTATGGCTGCATAATGCATACTAATTTGTGATTATTATTATTATTATTATTATTATTATTATTTATTTAGCTGTTAAGCAACAAGCAACCTTAGTTATGTCTGCAAGTGATTGTAATGACATGTTTTTTTAATTGAAATTCAGCTTAGATATAACCTTACCTGGTAATTATGTCTGCAACTGTCAACATTAGTCTATACTAAATCTTTGGAGTTCCTGAGGCCCATGAGCTGTCTGACAGCACTGATCCATCTAAGAGTCTTGGGGGGGGGGTGGGGGGGGGGGGGGGTGTTGGAGTCTGGTGCAGAATCACTGGCTCAAATGCAGATCCAGGAGAGGTCAATACCCCAATGCATCCTGACCTGGAAGCATCCAATGCTAAATCAATGCTGTGGAGAAAGGCCATTATTAATCTTGCCAACTGCTGTGAATGGAGTTACCTTAACTACATTTCGAAAAGCACATACAATTGGTAGACTGACTGAAACCAGTCATTCTGACCAGTTCTGTGAAACTGCTGATTTACAGGGGAAGTTGTATTAGAAAATCTAAATTTATTTGACCTATAATGCATTTAATGGTTCTTTCTCTGGCTCTGCCTCTGTTTCTGTCTCTCTCTGCCTCCCTCCCTCTCTCTCTGTATCTCTCTCTCTTTCTCTCTCTCTCTGTCTGTCTTGTTAATTGATAAAAATGCATATTTGCATAACACTAAAAGATATATTTAATATATAATATATAATTACAGTTCTTAGGCAAAAACACACTGCTGGTATTTCTTCTACAGTTTTGTTGTTAATGTTTAATCTCAAATGTGCCAGTTTATTTACCTTGCATGGTTACCAGGAGTTGAACTCTGAGGATAATCATTTACTTGGGTCAAGAAAGTATTCAAGACACAGTGCCTCACCTTGATTGTCTTGATCCCTAAATAAGACTCGACATGGCTAATTTTCATGTTTTTATTTGTAAGTCTAAAAAGTCAGTAAACTAACCCTTAGAAGACCTAAAATTACTTTAGAGAGTCCTCTGAATAGTACTTTATCCCTCGTGTCTCTCTTCTCTCTCTCTCTCTCTCTCTCTCGATCTTGTGTCTTTCCTTCAGGCAAACAAGTCTGATTCTGAGAAACTACAGCAAAGGCAACATGTTTCTGTGCCTATCTCTAGTTCACTCTTTCATTTTTGTTTCTGTCAGCTATTTTAGTTATTTTACACACACACACACACACACACACTCAGAGAGTGAAGCACACACATGCGCATGCACGCACACACACACTCACACTCACACACACACTCACACTCACACACACACTCACACGCACACACCGATATGCAAGCATTCACAGCAGCAAAGGACCAGGGACACTAAAGAAAAGAGAAAGAGAGAAAAAAACTTTAACTGAGCAGTACAGACTGTTTTCTCAACAAGGAGTTGGCTTGACCAAATGTCATAAGCCTTTAATGAGATAGCTGATCTCTCTAAAACCTACCTCCATTCACTAGCCCCCGGCTATTAGACTCTTTGGGACTAAAAGAGGAAGAGCTCTTTTCTGTTAGATGCTTACAGAACCCAGGCCACATGACAATGCAGGTCAATTAATTGGTAAAAAAGTGAAAATCCAATTAATGTGTATCAAGCTGACATTTTTGCATGATGATAGCTCATTAGGCCCCCTATGCATTGTGGGGATTATCCCCCCTTCTCATTAAAGCGCTGTTCCTCTTAGTGGGGGGGGGGGTTTAGGGGGACTGGGTGGGGATTCACTTATGCAACAGGTTTGAAACAAAAACTCAATGTTATCCTCATTTAACGGATTTAGTGGTGTTGAATTTTTTAAATGGCCGCTTCAGATGCCCTTTCTTCTTTTCCTAGAGCTCCAGTGACCACGGTAAGCCAAAGAGACTTCACAGCCCTTGAGACCTCATCTCCCCCCAACAGTCTTTTTCCCTTTTGGGTGACAAAGGAAGCCCCAAAATGGCCAACACTTTGGGAATTAACACTGTGCATACTTTTTTTACAGTTGAATTTTATGCAGTGAAATACTATAATTGCACTTACATACCATGTCACATGAGGATTTTGGATGTGAAAAAAATACACTGGATCAAAGATATTTATTTACCAGTTAACGTACAAACATGTAAATATTTCAGTTGATAATTGATAAGTTGCTTATTTCTTTATGACTTGAAGTGACGATGTGTGTCTGTCTGATTCATTTGATAGCTAAGGGGACAGTCATAAAGTTAAGTGTACTGTTAGTCAATCAGACAATCATGCAGTGACCTAACCTGGATCAAACGCTATGACATAGTGGGTGGGTAAAACATGTAAGTCGGAGTGAAACCTGTCATAGAGCCATAAACCATGTTTGTGCTAATGTACGCGTGGCCACATTACTTTAACTATGCTACTGCTGGTTTATTATGTCAGGATTGGGAACACAATACAACTAGTGAATTTACACGATATGATTAGCACAACAACCATGTTACAAATTTTGTTTAATGTACACTACCATCTTATCTTCTAATGTGTTTTCAAATGGCTTGGCTATGTAAAAACCTCAGCCATATATTTTTGTATGTCTGTTACATAATATATTCAATAATTATTTCTGTTAAATAACTTTACCACTGATAATAATCCCTTAAGATTTAAAATGCTTCAATGCTAAATAATTTAATATTTAACATGGCTATAAAGTACAACATGAGATAGATTCAATATTAGCTACCATTGTTCTGCTTGAAAATGTAGTTTGTTTTCCCCTCTCAGGTCCTAATAATCTATTCTGCTCAGCCAGTCGAATACATTGACAAATGTTTCCTGCATTAGGTATTTACCCAGTGGAAGGTAATGGATGTATACGAGTTTTAAAATGCCTGCCACACCACAAGCAGAGGCTGTAAGTAGTGACAGCCTTCAAAGAGCACACACACACTTTCTGTAAAAAGTCACAAAATAGGGACAAGTAAACATAAACAGACAAAAAAATCAACAATGTCCAACAACAGCAATGCCTTCCTATTCCTTCATTTTACAATTGCTGTCATCCTGCCAAACTAGCTTTAGTAGCCAGTGGGGTCCTTTGGGAAACTAACAACACCAGCATAACACAGGCACAACCAATTCAGTCTAACATTTGCTGTCAGACCACAATACAGACCTGTAACTATGCATACAGTAACATGTTTACTCTCTCTGGAAATTGTTTGTGTGTGTGTATGTGTGTGTGTGTGTGTGTGTGTGTGTGTGTGTGTGTCTGTGTCTGTGTCTTTGTGCGTGTATGTATGTGTATGTGGGAGTGTTTCTGTAAGTGTGAGTGTGTGTGTATGCATTGTTGGGTGGGTGTGGGAGTGTGTGTGTGTGTCCATGTTCAGTGTAACTGTGTGTGTATGTACATTTGTCAGTGTATGTGTGTGTGTGTGTGTGTATGTGTGTGTGTGTGTGTGTGTGTGTGTGTGTGTGTGTGTGTGTGTGTGTTTCTGTGTAACTATGTGTGTGAAGTGGGGGCAGTGGAGGCACCTGTACCAGTTTGCCTTCCTGCTCCCCGTGACAGGCGTGTAAGTGTAGTAGGCTTTAACTTAACCTTGCTCCCTTTAAATTGCCTCCCTTTCACAATTAGAGTTAAGAAAAAACATCCCAAATGTTGTCAGGTGGCTATATGAACCCCAGTACATTTTACACTGAAATACTTGGAAACCTACAGCTATATACAGCATTTTTTGTGCAACGCAGCATTAGACACAGACAGTGGAGAACAATTTCAGCCTTTCACCAACCTTACTCGCCGTGCAATATGTTCAAAGGCAGCGACATGTCCTGGAGGTTGATTTCAAACAGATATGAGGCAGGCTGCCTTGGGGGGAGAACAATGACTAGATTTAATCTGATAGAGAAACTGAAGTCTCCTTTGAGAAGAGGAGCTGGCCGGCTAGCTTACGGAGTCCTACCATCTGTTAGGAGCCTGCTGCAGAGTTCAGCTTGGATACACAAGCCACGGGAGTGCTCAGTGTCCACCTGCTTCTCCCAACCACTGGAATGCTGGTTGAAGGTGTGTGTGTGTGTGTGTGTGTGTGTGTGTGTGTGTGTGTGTGTGTGTGTGTGTGTGTGTGTGTGTGTGTATGTGTGTGTTTGCAGGTGGGTGTGTGGGTGGGTGCAAGTGTGTATGTGTGCGCATGTGTATGTGTCTTAGTGTGTGTTTTTGTGTGTGTTTGTGTGTGTGTGTGTGTGTGTGCGTGTGTGTGTGTGTGTGAGTGTTCGTGTGTGCAGGCCCGTCTGTGTGTGTATTTGTGTGTGTTTCTGGGTGGGTGTGTGTGTGTGTGTGTGTGTGTGTGTGTCTGTGTGTCTGTGTGTCTGTGTGTCTGTGTGTCTGTGTGCATGCAGGTGTGTTTATGCGTGCGTGTGTGGGTGGGTGTGTGTGTGTATGCGTGTGTGTGCGTGAGTGCATATGTGTCCCACCTCCTCTTGAACAGATCCTGGTTTACTGTGGAAAGTACAGTCTGGGAGCACACAGATATTGTCAGGACCAAACAGGGGAAGCCAAAGAGGGTAACGGTTCTGGCAGAGTGGCAGCCTTACGCTGTGTACAAAATGGTCCAGTTAACTTCGTCTCCAGCTGGACGTGTAGCACGATTAGGCTGGACCACTCCCTACATGTGCCTAACGGTGGGCAAGAATGGCTATCTCTGTTTACTGCTTTAATTCTTTATGATTTGTATCGACATTCAATTTCTTGTCGCAGGACTTAGTAACACTTTTTATGTGTGTATGTGTGTCAGTGTTTTTTTGTCGCAGAAATACATTATGTAAGTACAACACTACTACATGATACTACATATTTTTACCTAATTAGGTAGATATACTGTACCTAATTAGGTATACATACTGTACCACTGACCCTGTAAAATAAAGTGTTACTTGGGACTTTTTGAAGTTGTGCAGGTTTGTAATGTCACTGCCATTTTTATATTTGATTTAGATCAGATGGCTTCATGAAACGGTGTATTGCTTGATCATTAATGAGAATATTTTCTACTGCATGTAAATTCACACAAATGCAAGTGAAGTTTCTTGCAGAAGGGTTTAATACACTTGTTTTTAAAAAGTGCACTGGTGGTTTTCCCCTCTTACTTTCGTGTCCTTTGATTTATCGTGGTGCCAGGTTGGTCAAAGTGGCTAATGAAATCTGTGACAGTGCATTAATGAGGTAGTTTGTTTCAGCTCAGCGTCTGTTTTTCCCCCTCACTTTTGCCTTTTTTTCCTGTTTGTATCTCTCTCTCTCTCTCTCTCTCTCTCTCTCTCTCTCTCTCTCTCTCTCTCTCTCTCTCTCTCTCTCTCCCTCTCTCACACACACACACAAACACTCACATAGACACACACAGACATAGATAGATAGATAGATAGATAGATAGATAGATAGATAGATAGATAGATAGATAGATAGATAGATAGATAGATTTCATATTTCATATACACTAAAGTAGTGCAAGGCATTTTGTAAATTGTCCTTTTTGTAAGTAATAACTACTTTCTAGTTTTGTTGAGATATGTTCAAATTATATTTCCCTTGCAACATTAAAATGTGCTTCATGCAACACATTGTCATGTCAATATATTTACAAGAAAAACATCAGAACCACTCAGATGTGTAGTGTTAAGTTAACATTTATGATAATTTCTGAAAGAATTAAAAGCAAGATTTAAAAGCTCTTAGTGTCACTTTTTCACCTTATATCATTTGAGACACTGAATAAGAAATCCCAAATGGTTTATGCACCAAACAGTAAGCAATAGTGTGGACCCACATACAGTACACTTTATTAGTGAATTACTTTGTAAAGGTAGATTGAATTTTTGACCTTTCCTAGTAATGAGCATGTGTCTTTCAATTTTTGTGTTGACATTTTTGAAACATTGCTGGAAGGGTCAAAGCCAGTGTCAGTAATGCCGTGAAAAAGTTAAGTATGGGCATTTTTCATAAAAGCAGCCCTACAGTACACTGTATAAGGGAGTGATAACCGCACAGTGAATTGATGGTATTACTACATAGCGAAATGAAGGTCTTTGATCCCTTTTGAAAGGAAAAAAAGTCATCAAAGTCATTATCAAACCCCCCTACACACATTTACCTCTCTGCCCTCTCTGTGGGGGCTGAAGTCCAAATATGTGCAGTCACCTTTTTTCCTCAACATACTTTCATGGTAACAAAGTCTGGCAGAGGCCTGGTAAGGAAGGACAGTATGACTGTGCCAAAGAGAGACACACACTCTGGGAAAGTTTTGGGGCAGACCTGGTTTGGGCTACCGATCAGTCTCAGGGTACACATTAAAAAGTGCTGACAGCAATGAGAGAGAAAGAGAGAGAGAGTTCCCGCTTTCATCTTGTACCGAACCTCCAGCTACCCTTTCGTGTCACACTTTCCCTCTCTCTCTTTCTTTCTCTCTCTCTCTCTGTCTTTCTTTCTTTCTTTCGCTCTGTCTCTCTCTACCTTCTTCCTTTCTTTATTTAATTGTGCTACATCTCGCGGCGGCATTCAGGGCGCCTCCTGCCTTTGTAACTTATCGCAAAAAACTTTAATCTCACTGGGATTCTCAGATGAAAAACAATGTGTGTCATAGCCTTGAGATGAGGCCCTTTGTCTAACCAGTGTCACGGAGATATTTTCTTCTGTCAGTCTGATAACTGTTTGTGGAGGATAAAATAGTTAAAGAGTACTGTATATGTTGTACGATTTATATTAGTTTAAAAAAGGATGTGAAAAGTTTTCTATTTTGTCTAAATTCAAGTTGGACCACCCTTTTGGCTTTGCATTTTGAAAATGAAAGAAACTTTTACCATAATTGCTTGTGCATAATCGCCATGTTTTATATGTTTGTTACAATGACCTAATAAGTATAAAACATAGTCCTTTTGTATTATTTCAGGTCACTACAAAAATGTGATCCTTCATTGAGTTTCTTTAATTCAATCCTTTATTTTAGTTTATATTTGCAGAAATTAGAATAAACCTTTTTTTGGTCATGTAATAAAAAATGAAATGAACATTGTTTAATAGGTGATGTAATGATCATTCCACAGTCAAAACATATGCGTGAGTTTCTGTAAAACAAATGCATACAATACCAGTATTATTGCATATTCCAATATTACAAGTATATTATAGGCAAAGTACAATAATTACACAAACACTGAAACTGAGAAAAAAATGCCTTCAGAGTTGTTATACTGTCCAGTCCAGCATGGTGTAGGTACAACAGTCGCAATGCTTTTTTGTACTTCCTTAATAGGACGAAGCAAGATATGTTGTCACAAGACAAAAGAAATTTTATAAAGTAAATTAACAGTCTAAACTCAGTTTTGACAAATGTGTAGTTACTGCCTTTTGCTTTTTTTTTTTTACCTTTTCGCATGTACACTTAACTGAGCCTCTGTATATCTGAAATGAGTGATCCAGAAGCGAGCGGCGTCCTCGGTGTTAATGTGGGCCACCTGTTTGTCACTCTCTCAGTATAGCAGTCTACTGCTGCCCCTTAGGGGCAGTGAGGGAGAGGGGAACTCTCTCTCTCTCACACTACTGAAGGGCCCACTCCAGTCCACTCCAGTCCCTTCTGCCTGAAGTCAAACAATTTATAGCAGATCATTGTTTCTCTTGTGTTTCTACATGGCCAAGAAGACAGAAAGTGTTTGGCTGTCTCCACACACAGAAGGTGATGAATTCTCATAAGCACATACTGTCAAGAACTTAAGAGCCATATGTTTTTTTTTTTTGTTTTTTTTTTACAAGGGAGAAGTTGTATAAGCATCATTGATATCATTTACAATATTTATGATGCCAAACACTGACAAGAACAAATGTTGTAATATAATTATTTTAAGCACTTTCAGACAGTTTTCCGTGTCAGATTTGGATTATGGTCAAAGGCAGCTTCTTGCACTATGAATGCTGCCACCTAGAGGTCCAACATTACTTTAAAGTTGGAAACACCTTGGAGAGACATAATGTTAACATGGCAAGTGGTAAGTCAGATCTAAACCACTTCAGAAATAATATAAAGACCCAGACCTATCTCCTGTTAGTGTTCTATGAAATTATTTTTGAAAAACAAATAAAAATAATGCCTTGTCAAGATGCTTCATTTCACTACAAACATTTGTTGTTGTTTACATGTGTTGGATACAATATTGTAAATATTTTTTTTCCAAATCAGGTGTTGCCCTATTTCGTACAGAATATGGCTGAGTTGTTTTAAAATAGGCAAAAAATAAAAATGATATTTACTAGTGTAGAGTTTTTACTAAAGTTTAGAATTTACTAGGGTAATGTTACTAATTCACTACTATTCAAGTTCAGTTTGACAAAAAGAAAAGAAATGCTACAGTCCTCGGTTAGCCCTTGAGCAGTGATTCTGTTTGTTACATGGGACAGCCCATTGCACTTAACCCTCTGCCCACTCTGACACAGTGACCACTTTAGGTTGGCTGGGGTTTCTTTCCTCTAGGAAAAAAAACTCTTACAACTTGTCAGACACACAAAAGGAAAGGAAGGAAGGTATTGTATTGCCCGACCATGGCCCTATCTTATGTTTATTTGCTGTGTCAGGGATTGAGAGATTACGTTGTTTATATGCAGTAAGTCAGGAATCTTGTCAGGAAGACCCCTCAGGGTTAAGATGACACTTCCGGAAAAAGTGGGAGCCACGGACTGACACTCGCATTAAGAATGAAAGTTGTGAGATATAGTAATCACTGTGAACCAGCTGCCATCAATCAAGCCTGTCAAAGGAAAAGGTTGTAACAGTATATGCACAGAACTAGCCAGCCCCTTTCAAAAAGAGTGAAAACTTTACAATACCTTTACAATTTCACAGAAACGTGATAATCCTTTTAACTTTATCCAGTTCTGCATCCTCTAAACTTGGATTGTACAGTTCATGTGGTTTCCTGCTCATTTATTTTTCTTATAAAATAGAAGGTAAAAGCAAATGAAAAAAATAAAAGCAATGCATGAAACTGTATACTCAGACTAGCCTAATACAAACTAAGGCCACTAAAAGAATTTTATTGTCATGAAATACAAATATAAATGTAACCTTTGACCTATAGCTAGGTAACTGTGCATTCCTCATCATTCAGGCTGCCATCAACATTGAACTCAGGATATATTTAGCCATGCCCACTGTCAGTACACTCTGATTGATTACCAGGGAAGAAACAACTGATGCTGACAGTGTAGAAATCCTGCCTCCCCAAAAAAGATATTCACATGAGCAAGAAAGAGAGAAAGAGAGAGGGGGGAGAAAGAATAAGAGAGAGCGAGAGAGAGAGAGAGAGAGAGAGAGAGAGAGAGAGAGAGAGAGAGAGAGAGAGAGAGGGAAATGAGAAAGACTAAGACAGACAGAGAGGGAGGGAGAGAGAAAGAGACAGACAGACAGACAGACAGAGTGCAATAGAGAGAGAGAGCATCACTCAGTCAAAGAGAGAAAGTGTGTGTGTGTGTGTGTGTGTGTGTGTGTGTGTGTGTGTGTGTGTGTGTGAGAGAGAGAGAGAGAGAGAGAGAGAGAGAGAGAGAGAGAGAGCATCACTCAGTCGACACTCTCTTTGTCACTGTCCTCTGAAATAAACCAAAACAAAGTTGCTGCTCACCACACAAAGCCAACTAGAGGCTGTTCCCATTGTGGGGCAGAAGTGTGTGTGTGTGTGTGTGTGTGTGTGTGTGTGTGTGTGTGCGCGTGTGTGTGTGTGTGTGTGTGTGTGTGTGTATTTGTGTGTGTGTGTGTGTGTGTGTGTGTGTGTGTGTGTAGACCACTGTGATTTTCTACCCCGACCCAGTCTCTCCCATACACCCCCAGGCTCCATAAACAGCCGTAAAAAACAGGATCTCCATGTCTGTGATGGGGCAGTCGGAGAAGAGGCTCCAGTGTCTCTGTGATGGGGATGGATGAGTGCTTTTTGCTTGTGGTAAATATTGGAGATGCTATCGGAAATGAAAACAGATCCCCACCACCATCTTTTTTTTGTCCTTCTCTGAGTGTGTGCATGTGCATGTGCATGTGTGTGCATGTGAAAATGTGCTTCTTTCTGACAGGCTTCTCTGAAAAAGTCAGTTGTATTAAATGTATGTCAACTGTGAGTCATTTAAAAAATGACTGCAATTTTGTCATGATATATAGTTTTTTAGAGGTTACAAACAAGTCGTAATGAAAGTAACTTTGGGTAAGCTCTATATAATTAACACATAAGGAAGAAAGGATTCATATAAATTTGTACCATGATCGATAATCATGATCGATACCCCTCAGTAAAGGCCATGCAATGTGATTGTTTCTTTGTGGAGTCCATATCATAAACAAAAACACTAAGAAAGCTGTCAATTTTTAAAATTTTCCCAACAGTTGTTTGCATTTGATTCCATTCTTATTGTCACCACAGAGCCTCAGTCGCTTTGTGCTGTGACATACAAGCTCCACTCCACCGACAGTGCAGCCCCAAGTGAGAAGTACCATGTAGGACAGAAACAAAACAAAACCCTACAGTGTGATGTACTTGAGAGACATGTAGGATGCCCTCCTGTGCCTTTTGTCGTCTGTGGCGGAGGTGCATTATTTTCTG
Organism: Setipinna tenuifilis; assembly: GCA_030347295.1. NCBI lineage: Eukaryota > Metazoa > Chordata > Actinopteri > Clupeiformes > Engraulidae > Setipinna > Setipinna tenuifilis. The sequence goes on from CM059286.1 coordinate 6,704,555, forward strand.
CCTTAAGAAGGAACAGTGTGCCTTTGACAGGTTAATGACTTGACACTTCCCACGCCATTTTATAGCCACCAATGCAGGGACAAGCTGCACCTATTAACTCCTAATTCTGGTGAATTATACATTAGCCAGGGGTAGGCTGTTTAAATATTTATCCTCTTTTTCTGTTTTCTTTCTTTGTTTTTGCTTCTTTTCTTTTTTCTTTTTTTTTTTTTGTTCGGGCTAACAGAGGGGGCCCTCAAGCAGGACCTGCTCGGGAATCCCCCTGTGGTATTCAGAACATGGCCAAAACGAAAGCTCTTATCAATTACTAACGGCATTAATATTACAGGAGATGAACAAATAATCCAGAAATTACTAATCATAGCTCCGGCAACCCTAGACGGCACTCCCACAGGCCTGATTGACAGCCTGGCGTAAACAAGGTGGTTAAGGATACTATGCCGCTGACGAATAAAATTCTATTATTAATGTGCAGTAAGCGTTGACCTCACCTGAAGAGACCATACAAACTGGAAGAGTTCACTAGAGGTTAGACGAGGGGAAAAACATCATCACATTTCAGCTGTCAGGTAATACTCACCCCTTGGCTATATAATAATAATTGTTGTGCACACTGGCATTTAATACATCAGTCATCTTAGCCAGTTTTATTGTGAATGGTAAATAGGCTGCATTTATGTAAAACTCAGCAGCCAGAGCACGCAAAGAAATTTTTTCAATACCTCACATTCACACTCATACACAAACGGCGAAAGGCTACAATGCAAGCTGCCAACCAACTTAGCAGCAACGATATGGGGTTCAGTATCTTGCCGTTGCACTGCCACTTAATCAGGTGGAGTGGGATTCGAACCGTTGACCTTCCAATCAGCTGACTGACTTCTTTACCTCCTTAAACCACTGTCCCCTCTATTGTGCACCCTACTAAGAGGAGCATGACTCCCAATGACTTCCCTTTCGACTGCTATATGGTGTCCCATGCCTGAACTGTCTCGGTGTGTTGATATGGAAATACATCTTGAGTTCACAAAGCACTGAGGCCTATCTGAGTGGTGTTGCGCTCAGGTTTCAGGGTTAGGTACTAAAACATTAATAACTTAATTGGGCATAGAGATACAGGGGATACTGACAGCTTTTACACTAGCAAAACTAATTCAGTGTTTTTTTTATGTACGAGTGCACGGCTAAATTCTGTACATGGGTAGGCTCTGTCTGGTGATTTGGGTGATCGTTATGACTATCTGGTTCAGATAATGGTTGGATGAAATATGTGGTGGGGTTTTTACTCTCTGAAGGCGGAATCTCCACCTCTGTTAGCAATAAAAAGGATGTGGAAATGCATACATGTTAGATCATAACAGCATGGGACACAATGTGACTGCTTACTTCAATTCCCATCACAATGCAATATCTTCTATTTAAACTTAAACGTTTATACAATTATTTATACATAATACCCTCTATATGCTAACTTCTTAGTGTTTATATTATATTAAGTATTTCGAAATAAATTACCTTGAGAAGCTATGATACCACTGGATAACAAAGACTTTTGTTTTATTTTTATTTTTATTTATTTATTTTCGTTTGAGGGGGAGCGTAGAGGTACAGGGGATGCTGACAGCTTTTACACTAGAAAAACCAAAACAGTGTGTTTTTTCTCATGTGAGAGTACCCACTGCCCAGAGTAAAATCATTAGCATTTGGCTTAGGCTTTTAGTGTAAGTTACATTTCAGATGGCCTTGCTCTCTTCACCGCAAAACCCCATGAAACATTCATCATAATGTTGTCATTGTCTGCTTGTCACTTGGGTAAACCTGCTGTCATCTCTGTACAATGCCACTAAGCCTCCTCTCTTAGGAGACAGACAAGCACTTCTGTAAGGTATGATGTTTGAGTGTAATTCTGTCAGTGGATACGAGGTGTTTCATTATTACACGAGGTCATATCACCCAAGACTTTGGGTGTTCAGAGGGTTGCATCTGATACTGTTGAGATTTAGTATAGGCTGACAATTCCTACCTGCACCAAATTTTTTAGCACGCATGGTGTTATAGAAGAATAGGGTTGCTGTTGATTCTCTCTTTCTCTCTTACACATAAACACACACACACCCACACACACACACACACACACACACACACAGACCATCCCCACACACATCTCTCTCTCACACACGTAGATAGAAACACATGCACACTCGCACATGCAAATACACACACACACACACACACACACGCACACACACACACACACACACACACACACACACACACACACCTGGACTCTCACTTATATATACTCTGGCTGCCGACACACACATGCTCCCTCACACACACACACACACACACACACACACACACACACACACACACAGTCACACACATGCAGACCATCCCCACACACACTTCTCTCTCTCTCTCTCTCTCTCTCGTTCTCTCTCTTTTTTGTACCATCTCTCTTTAACTTTATCTTTCTCTCTCTCTCTCCTTCACATCATGTTATCTCTTTCTTCCCCCGGCCATCTGAAGCTCCACCACACATGGGCCCACAATGGTGTGTGTGGCAGGGTGAGTGATAAGGGCCTGCTGTATGGGGGAGCCATATTAAGTAGTTACTCATTCATACTGGCGCAGATGTCCTCCCTATCAGATTACTGAGGAATCCAGTGGGAGGCTCTACAGTGGGGCAGAGAGGTGAGACAGGGCCATGTCCTGATTCTCCCACTTGGTAAATGGCTCGCTGTCTGACAGGGCCCCCCCTCTGTCCACACACACAAACACACACACACACACACACACGTGTGCGCGTAGGCACACACGCACGCACGCACACACACACACACACGCACACACGCACGCACGCACACACGCACACACATGCACACACACACACACACACACACACGTGCGTGCAGGCAGACACACATACATACACACACACACACACACACACACGGCCTGACCTGGAGACTCTTGACGCACATGCACACACACCCACACGTGCACACCTGCACGCACACATACAGTATACACACACACACACACACACACACACACACAAACACACACACACACACAGACTGACCTGGAGGATCTAGAGTGGTGCAGAGAGGTGAGAGGGAGGGCCCCCATGTCCTGATTCTCATGTACAAACTTTAACTGTAATGGCTTCCACAGGCCTCCTTCTGTCCTTTCTCCATACCAAGCCTCAGCTGCGGTCTCTCAAGTTAGTGATCAGAGGTGGAGATCCCGACTTGACAGAACAAAAGCCCTGCCATGTATTCTTCCTCTTGCCTGTGCACTTAACACAGGTGAGCTTACTTTACTTAGTAGCCGATCTGCCTTTCTGATGATTTGTGTGCTCATGAGGATCAGCTGGTTCATAAAATAGTTGAATTAAATTGAATTAAATGAAGCAGGGTTTTTACTCTCTTAAGCCAAGATCTTCACCTCTTTCAGTTATTAAAAAACACTGTGGAAATACGTACATGTTAGATCATAACAACATGGGGACATATGGGGACCTCTTACTTTAGGTCTTATTCTGGGGACCACTTACTCTAGCACTTAGTTCAGTTTGTGCCAGGCCTTAAGCTATCACTATGCAATAACTTCTCTTCAAATTTACAAATTATACTACATATTTACTCATACATAGTAGCCTCAGTATAAAAATGTTAACTTTTTAGTGTTTATATCTAAATAATCAAAAATAACTTCACGTTATGGTACCACTGCACAACAAAGGCTTTTGGGTATTTTTTTTTTTTAGAAAATGTCCAGTGTAATCAGAAGAGTGCCTATCCTTGGCTCTCTACAAAATCTTGATGTTAATTTCGGGAAAATTTGTAGATTTTTTAACAGACCTTACTGTAGGTGTAGATCCACCATATTGTGTTCCTGGAAATAAGAAGTCTTAAAAAAAAAACGCAACGAGT